>SSNP01000068.1:2356179-2402801 GCA_006937955.1 Pachypanchax playfairii
TCATATGGTCAGATGAAACCAAAATAGAACTTTTTGGTAGAAACTCAACTTGTCGTGTTTGGAGGGGAAAGAATGCTGAGTTGGATCCAAAGAACACCATACCTACTGTAAAGCATGGGGGTGGAAACATCATACTTTGGGGCTGTTTTTCTGCAAGGGGACCAGGACGACTGATCCGTGTAAAGGAAAGAATGAATGGGGCCATGTATCGTAAGATTTTGAGTGAAAACCTCCTTCCATCAGCAAGGGCATTGAAAATGAGACGTGGCTGGGTCTTTCAGCATGACAATGATCCCAAACACACCGCCCGGGCAATGAAGGAGTGGCTTCGTAAGAAGCATTTCAAGGTCCTGGAGTGGCCTAGCCAGTCTCCAGATCTCAACCCCATAGAAAATCTCTGGAGGGAGTTGAAAGTCCGTGTTGCCCAGCGTCAGCCCCAAAACATCACTGCTCTAGAGGAGATCTGCATGGAGGAATGGGCCAAAATACCAGCAACAGTGTGTGAAAACCTTGTGAAGACTTACAGAAAACGTTTGACCTCTGTCATTGCCAACAAAGGCTATATAACAAAGTATTGAGATCAACTTTTGTTATTGACCAAATACTTATTTTCCACCATAATTTGCAAATAAATTCTTTAAAAATCAGACAATGTGATTTTCTGGATTTTTTTTCCTCATTTTGTCTCTCATAGTTGAGGTATACCTATGATGAAAATTACAGGCCTCTCTGATCTTTTTAAGTGGGAGAACTTACACAATTGGTGGCTGACTAAATACTTTTTTGCCCCACTGTATGTGTCGATCCCAGATGTTGAAAACTGTAAAATAGCATGATACAGTCCCTTTAAGAAGGATTGCCACTGTGTGCAGGACTCTGAAACCCTCAGCCAATCAGACCTGCATTCATTAAACAGCTGGCAGATGCTGTAAATGTGATGACAAGGTTGAAATATTAGGACTAATATGGGAGTGTACTGGGAAAGCGCAAGAATTAGAGATGTTATCTCATTGGGTTAGAATAGGGGTATGGTTTTTAATAGATTTTGTTGCCATGGTAACCCCGAATTGGATGTACACACAATGGTTGAATTTTCCTGGTCAACCCGATCACTTTGATGTGTCACAACTGCTCCCAGGCCCCACAGTGTCTGCTGTGACCTCACAGGGTACACATCATGGCGGATGGCGTTGCCAAGGGGTAAGATATGTAAAAAATGGGGTGGCTGTGGCTCAGTGGTTAGAGTGGCCCCCGGTCTACATATCCGGTTGTGTGAATGGGTAAATGTAAAACTTGCTGTGTTAAAGTGCTTTTACTGGTCTGAATGACTAGAAAAGCGCTATACAAATACAGGATATTTACCATTTACCAAAAGTGGCTTCAATACATTATAGACCAATGTCTACTGAGCACATAAAAGTTGGATTGACATCTGTAGGCCAAAGTATGTCTGCACAGTAAGCGATCAAAAAGTGTGAATTTGAGTCAGTGGTGTTGCCATGCTAACCCAAAAATTAATGATCACATGATGGTTCACTTCTAATGATCAAGCCCATTGCTTTGATATACTACATGAGGTCACAAACCCTATTGTGGGCCCTATAGGCTCACCATGTGTGTTTGATGATGAATAGTGTTGCCATGGTAACACATATGTGAAAGTTTCTCATGTATGTTATAGACAAATTAAGGCGGAACAACAACTTTAGGTGAAAGTGTGTTCAAACAATAATCTCTGAAAAAGAATCCTTTTTAAGGATATATTGGGCCCATTTTAACATAGGATTTGAAGGAAGGGGCATGTTTATTTGTGTATTCTGTTGCCATGGTAACCCAAAATGCTTCAGACCCATGACAGAGCATCTCTTTTTTTGGACCCCGGTCAGTATGATGTGTCATACATGGAGTTATGTCTGACAGATGGTGCTGTAGGGCTTTTTGGGTGGTGTTTTTGGCGAGCTGCGTTGCCATGGTAACCCTATATTCATTTAAACACCACAGTTCACTTCTCTCTTCCCAGCTGAGCTGGTACTGTCTGTCCCATATGTAAAGTGGGTGCTTGTCATGGTGAACGGCGTCACCACGGCCATACGGGCTGAGTTTTGTACGAGATGTTTATATCTGGTGTCAATGCCTTGTGATGAAAACTAAGGTGAAACTGTGTTGGTAGGTGAACGTATGTTGATGCAGCAGCCTCTAGGAAGCAATGCATTTGTTTCAAGTTCATCGATCTTATTATTAAAGAGGCCATTCCATTAAAAACGGTTTTTCTGAGGTTTCTGTTGAATATTTTAGCTCCACAGGTGTTCTTACCTTCATACAGGGTGTGAAAACAGGTCAACAACTTCTCTTTCAGTTTTAATCTCTCAAACTACGCAGGTGGTGATAAAACCCGAGTTCCAACGGCTTGTATCTGTTTCGTCACAACTCCTTTGTTCGTTAGTTTTCGGCAGCTCCCGCAGTTGAAACCACGTCTAGCATGCTGCTGGCTAAAAGCTGTAGCATAACGTAGCAAACAGGAAGACACAACTTTGCCATACACAGTGGGGCAGGAAACAGTATTCTTTGCTTTAATAGGCTAGTTTGTTAGCCAATCAATGAATATGAACGAGCTGCTGACGAAGCAGCCGAAGCAGCCTGACAGAAGGAGCCGAAATCACCCGAATTTTAACGCATACAGATTGAAAGGTCTGTTAATCAGTGTTTCCTGACGTTTTTAGACATAAAATGTTTCATATTACTGGTTAATATTTAAGAAATAACCACAAAGTCCTGAAATTTGCATGAAACAACCTCTTTAACAAACAATCTCACATTCATCAGTATTACTGATGGAACAGATGGTTTAAACTTCCTCTTTCTCTGTCTTTGCTTTGCTGCTGTTCTACATCCATGTTTTTTAACTAATCAGGGATTTAGGGTCTCAATCTGAGTATTATTTGAGCCTTAGCAATGTCCATTAGCTGCTGTAAACAAGTCTCTCATTGCTATGGTTATGCATCAAAACATGTGGCAAAAAAGTAACAAATTGAGCAAAAATCTTTCAATCTGCACGAACTCTAAACCAGACTAAAAATAATTACAAAAAATGTTTACAAAAAGAAAACAAGCAAGAAATACTTTAAAAGATAAAAACTGCTAGTAAAACCACAAAGCTATTCCATCAAGCTGCCACTATGTGTAGCACTATTTTAAAACATTTATGTTCTATGTTTTGTTCTACATTTATATCAGGATGGCAAAACCTCCACATAAATAGCACACCTTTGCTGTTAGTATCTGTAAATATGCTGTAAAGTATTTTTCTGACAAACAGCTAACCAGAACCAACTGCATATGTGCAGGTTTCTAAGAGCTATGAACCTGAACCAACTATAAACTGTGCAGCTTCTGTAATTATGCAGCTATAACTGAACACATTTATATGGTGAGAAGTACATGAAACAAACAGCATCTTTCACACACCTCTTATTCCCACAAACACTGAAGCCCACAAGTCAGAGGGAACATGCACAGCAACAGCTTTGACTTTTCTCTGTCAAACATTTCCTCCCATGGTCGGCTAAAAAAGCGTTTCCCAAAGCTGACAAGGAGAATGGATGGCCTCCATTACGCCTGGCTACAAACACATTCCGCCAGGATGAAGGGGCTGTAAATTATCCTGTGTGTGCTCAGCACAGGCCACAATCAAGCCAACAGCCCCCCTCACTTTTAATGGGGTTGGCCCATCCGCAGCTTGCAAAACACTGAATCACACACCCCATATCCAAACATACACTGTCACCTATGTGTATAAACAGCATGTGTGTGTATGTTACCGAAACAGACCAGGCTTGTTGAATCAAGCACCTGGGGATAAGTCCTTGATCTCATCAACTAAATAAGTCAGATTCAACAAAGACATAAAATGTAGCACGGTTGCTCTCTCGTGACTGGGCATTACTGACTAATACTGCCTTACAGAACGATAAATGTGTGGCAGGCTGCATACTGACAGGTCTAATGATGTGAAGCTGGAGGGTGTAACTGTAGAAACATCAGCACTATGTCGGGTCAAATTCAGTTCACATGACACAAGTATTGTTGGCAGCTGGTAAACCATCAAATAGGCCAAGACATTGCCCCGTGGCATGGTGAAATGCTAAGCGTTTGTGCGTAAATCATTACATTCAAATGGTAAAATGTCAGGCAACATTTTGTTCCCACTGGGTAAAGCTTGTACTTATATGACAGTACCCTCCCAGTCTCACCCTGCAGCACTCACACATCTACACCCTCCCCTTTTGGCAGTTGACTACAAACCCCCAAGGGAGAAATCTTCCAACTGTAACCACTTTTTTGTCTTCTTTCTCATGACATTTCATCTGCATGTTCAATGCCACTGTTACTTTTCAAACTGCTCACAGAAACAAGAGAGACCTGTTTTTTTTTTATTTAATGGGTCTTCATTCCATGATTTTCCTTTCTTTTCTTAAACTGTTGGCTTTTTGCAATAATTTTGTGTCTTTGGTTCAGCAAACTGAGATTGTTTTCTTCGGGTCACAATACAGTTTCTAAAATCCCTTATTTTCAGACGTTTAAAGGTCTGATCAAATGTTTTATAACCATCTTATATGAAAATTGGATGGGACAGATCTAAGTAGCTACTGTCAGTCGGTTTTAACCATAACTGCCTTATAGTTAAGGTAAAAGTTTCTCTAGACAACACAGTACCAATTTGTATTCTATTTGTTATTTTCTTCTTTATCCAGGGTCCTCATTTATCAACTGTTTGTAGAAACTGTCCTATATTCTATCCTACGAATAAAATTTAGAATGTTTGTACAAACAGTCAAAAGTCTGATTTATGAAATGTGCGGTGGCCACTCGTACGCACACTCTTCCGCAATCATGTGTTGATAAATCCCACTTGTGGGTACTCAGGTCCTTTTGCCCGTTCACAGTCATTTGCATACAGAAACGCCCTCAATTAGCCATAATTGATGAAAGCACTTCCTGTAAAGCCCATACAGGAAATCCCTAAAATAATGGTCAAGAGAGCAAAATAAAAATCAAATAAAGAACTTTCTCTGAAAACGAGGTCCAGGTACTGGTTGCAGAAGTGGAACAGAACTAACAATTGCTGTTTGGTTCTCTCAGCTCGGTAGAAACCAATTAAAGAAAAACTACTGCTTGAGATCGCAGAAGCGGTTAACGTAGTCGGAACAGAGGAGAGGTCCCCTTCAGAAAAAAAAGGTTTGATATAAAAATACACTTGGAAGAAGGGTCAGAACCGCTACGGTAGGTGGACAGAATACCACAGTGCTGTCCGCATTTGACAAACATGTTTCGGTAACACTTCCTTTTACAGTCCGCTAATTACTAAGAAATTACCTGGTACTTATATGGTAAATCTTGGAGTGTTACTGGTAATTACCATGTAATTGAGTTTATGGGTAATAGTGGAGGTTTTTCCTAGTAAATCCAGCAATACCTTCTCTGTATTTACCTACGTATTACATGTGGTAATTACCCCATATATGCTATAATTTTCCATATATGTATCGGGTAAATTCCAAGTAATATCTGCTGTACTTACTCTGTAATTACCTTCTTAATACACATGGTAATTACCAGTAACAAACCAAGAGTTACCATATAAGTACCAGGTAATGTCCTGGTAATTAGGGGACTGTAAAAGGAAGCATTACCCATGTTTCCAGCATAATTGGAACTGTTAATCTGACTGGTGTTACTGTACACGGGGTCTGGATTCCGCCTCCAGGCTCCTGAGTGCCTCTACCTCCCAGGCCTTCCAGAGGACTCTGCTCCAGTTCCTGACGTGTGCCCGACCTGTCTAAGGTTCCGGCCTGATATCACGACTTAGGTCGTGTTTTTAGCAAAGATATTGCTCTCTCTTTGCATCCACATCCGTCTGATGTCGGGGTGGGCGCGGTTTTGTCCCACTGCATGGGGTCTGACGGTAAGATGCAACCGTGTGCCTTTTTCTCCAAGCAGTTCACCCCAGTCAGAAGAACTATGACATAGGTGACAGAGAGCTCCTCGCCATCAAACTCGTCCTGGAGGACTGGCGACACTGGCTGTAGGGAACCTGAACACCCGGTACTGGTATGGACAGATCACAAAAATCTCAAATACATTCAAGCAGCCAAAAGACTTAACCCCAGACAGTTTCGCTGGTCGTTGTTTTTCTCCCTGAGCATCTCTTACAGACCCGGATCCAAGAACATAAAACCAGATGCTCTCTCCTGCATCCATCAGTCAGACCTTCCTCCAGACCAGTCCACTTCCATCCCTCCTCCTGCGTCGTAGCCTCTGTCACCTGGGACATCGAGGCGGCTGTACGCACCGCTCTCCAAAGTGAGCCTGACCCTGGGGGTGGACCGCCCAATAGAACATATGTTCCCACCACCGTCAAATCCCAGGTCATCCACTGGGGCCACGCTTCCCGGTTTGCCTGCCATCCCGAAGTCAGCCGAACCATTGGGCTGCTCCGAAGGTACTTCTGGTGGCCACTTCCTGGTCCCGTCACCTCCCCTGGGTCAAGTATGCTCACAACTCCCACATCTCTGCAGTTCTCCTCCACCTCCACCTCCAACTCCTCCATCCCTTGTGTTCTCTCCGCAGGTCCCTCTGGTTCCTCGGCTTGGCCGCTAGGTGGGGTACTGTCAGGTGTCAGCATCTGGTGTGTGGTGTGTGGTTGTTTGTGTACTCACCTGTCTTTCCAGGGTGTGGCAACAGCTGATCAGGCGCAGGTGTGGCTCGTTACCCAGCCCTCTGTGGCTGGGATAAAAGCTGTGGAGGAACCAGAGACAGACGCCAGTTTGTTCCACTACATTTCATGGTAACATTTGGCCTACTGAGTGTTAATTTACTGATATCTCGTGTGTACTTACCTCACCCATGTCCTCCTCCTTTCCTAGCTCCTCTCCTTCCTGGATTCCGCCTCCAGGCTCCTGAGTGCCTCTACCTCCTGCGCTGGCCGTCTGCCACGCCATCCAGAGGACTCTGCTCCAGTTCCTGACGTGTCCCAGCACGTCCGTCTGTCTCTCCTCCCGGTTCTCCGCACACCTGCCCTGGTCAAACCACTCTGCTCTGTCCACCCTCTGTCTCCAGTCAAACCCCATCACCATCAGGATCACCACCACAACACTCACCTTTGGACACACCACCACCGTGCTGTCTCCTCAGTCCTCCTCCACGCCTCACTAGTTACCTGCACCCGTAGGTCTGCGAGCACAATCCCCACACACCGTAACTGTAACCATATCCTGGAAATCAACATCATCACTAACCTGTTCTCCTCCGCCGCTAGATCTCTTCCAAATCACTGTTGCTTAAACTCTCAAAGTGTGTGCTGGTCTGAAGTCTGGGTACTATTAGAGTTCACTACAACCTAGAACCAATGATAGGTTGTGCGTGAAAATCCCAGTAACTGAGCAGATTGTGAAATACTCAGACCGGCCCGTCTGGCACCAACAACCATATCACGCTCAAAATTGCTTAAATCACCTTTCTTTCCCATTAGGACATTCAGTTTGGAGTTCAGGGGATTGTCTTGACAAGCACCACTCCCCTAAATGCGTTCAAGCAACTGCTATGTGATTGGTTGATTAGATAATTGCATTAAGGAGAAATTGAACAGGTGTTCCTAATAATCCTTTAGGTGAGTGTATATAAATAAAGGAAACAAATATGCGCTTGGAGACAGGTAAATAATAACCCTATACACTTTATTTCAAAACAGAAGCTGTCATCCTGTCACACTGGAGGAGCAGCAGCCGGGTCAATCAGCTGGTGCAAGAGTCATCGGTTCGTAAGGAGGGCTCAATAACGGCTCTTAGGGAAGAGAAGGAGCAGTTGCTGCTTGTGCTTCACACATGATGAATAAATAACCTAGTTACAATTTGAAACAGGCTTTTTTGTGTTCAATTAATGTGCCGTTTCCTTGGAAAGCGCCATCTGCAGCCGCTCTGTGCGCTCACCTAGCATCTGCACTGTCACGGAAGACGCGCTCCCTCCAGGGTGCATGCTCTGCCAAATCTGCCAATAATACAAAATCAGCCATCCTACGATCTCAAATACCTTTAGGTCACAGCTGTCTTTTATGATTGACCACCAATTATGTGACAAAGCTGTTTATTAAAATGCATAATTACTAATTGGTTCAGAGATAATTTGTGGATGAGGAACACGCCTGGATGACTGAGACCTTCAGAATTTTGGTTCCATGTTCTACCATTAGATGCTGTGCGTACGCACGACCATATATTTAGGAACATTCCTATGCACAAGTACAAATTGATAAATACCACACAATGCATAGAATTTTTCCAATGCATGAAATACGCACAGATCTGTGCGTAAGAACGATTTATAAATGAGGGCCCTGGACTTGATGTTTAAAAGACAATTTGACAGAGGCAAACATTTGATTTGGTTGATTAGTACAAGGTGAAAAACTGTCATACAACACACAAAAAATTGTTTTGAAAATCTTTTTTGATTTCAGAGTGCAGTTGGTAGCACTGTTGCCTTACAACAAGAAGATCCTGGGTTCAAACCTAGGTTGGGACCTATCTGTATGGAGTTTGCATGTTCTCCCTGTGCACGTGTGGGTTTTCTTTGAGGACTCCGCCTTCCACCCGCAGTCCAAAAACTTGCTTGAAGTTAATTGGCAAATCTAATTTGGCCCTAGGTATAAGTATGTGAATGATTGTCGATCTATATGGGGCCCTGTGATGGACTGGTGACCTGTCCAGGTGTGACCCCGCCTCTCGCCCAATGACCACTGGAGATATACACCCCATGACCCTGAGTAGGAATGAGCAGGTATAGATAATGACTGACTGACTGATCTTTCTGATGTATTTTTTTATTACGTATATTAGCCATACATGGTGAGCTAAACATGTCAGAAGGGCTAAACTAAATTCACAAAATAGACATGAAATAGTGCTTCAGCATACCATCTGAAACATAGAACCTAAGAAAATGACACTCCTCACTCCCCTAAGGCTCATGATGGGGCAACCAGCTGCTGGGTCCCGCCTGAGGTGGAATGGGTGCTGACAGGGTGAAAGAGGTCAGCCGTGCTCTCAGGGCCAAAGGGGAAAAGAGAAGGAGGAGGATTGGAACTCCTTTCATTGCAGCCCTTCTTGAGTGATGGGCAGCACAGCTGTGACTCTGATGGTGCAATCCAGCCCACGTGGGCTTGAGTCCACACAGACGGGACTGAAGAGAGGACCACATGAATGTGGTGGAAGAGAGACTCAATAACCAGCATTTTGTTTAACATATAAATAACAGAAAAAAGAACTACCCTAAAAACAAATCAATGTGTTGACAGTTTTGGTGTTTTATTTAGAAAAAATGGCTTTTCACAGGAAAACTAATGCAAGTTTGAAATTGGACTAAATTACTAAAAGTTCAAAGTATTATGCACATTCACAATATATGTTTAAGGTGGAACCATATGATATACCAAACAGAAGATTATTGTCATATTACTGTTATTCACTAAAATTACAAGTTGTAGCTTTTTTTAAGCTATTTTCTGTTAAATTATTCAGCAAGACTGTTACATGCAAATACTTAGACATACTGTAAAACTTAAACTTCACATTGGCACCATTTTAAGTGATAATGTGATTGTTTTTGTTGTTTATGAACCTGTAAACAACTTCTATCCACGTCTAATTCAACTCTAGATGGATGTTGTGTTTGTTTTTGCCTATTTTGGACGTTTCACCCTTCAGTGCTTCAGCTGGCTGTCGTGGTGAACCCAGCTGCATCAACTGTCTTTAGAAACATCAACAGATAACCCCCACCCCCCTGATCCCGTCCCTCCCTCCCTCCTGCAACACACACATACACACACACCATTTCTTCTTTATGGGAACATCGAAGATTTAGCTTCAAGCCTGAGCACACATCCTGTGAACATGTAAATCAATAAAAGTACTAATGTGACTGCTGTTGAGGAACACAGTTCCAGAATTTGTAATAAAATGTAATGATCATTGTCGGATGAAAATAAAAGATATATAAACCCACAGCTTGTGGTCTCTCAGGTAAAATAAATAACCCGACATTTCTGTGTCTCAAGGCTGTGAAGTGTTGACACATAAATGTCTTCTATTGTAATGTTTTGGTTTTTAGGCTGGACTCGAATGCAGCAGCCAGAGCTCAGTTGGTGTTAAAAAAAAAGTTTATTAGGGGGAAAATAACACACACAGCAAAACACAGGTCAGTTATAAAAAGAAATCGTCTGGGGGCAAAACAGAGAGAAGTTTGTCTCAAACAGTCCAAGGGAAAAAAAATCCTCTTGAAACACACTATTTCCAAAAATCAAAATCTCAGTCCAGGAGAAAAAGGACTTGGTTCAGAATTTTGTGAGTTTTTGACTCGACAGATTTGACAAGACTTACGGATACAAAAGGAGCAGGCTGGAGACGTCATCATCAGAACAAGAGGTCAGGAAACCAAATCATTTGGAAATCCAAAATTTTAATCCGCAATGTTGTTGCAAGAAGCTAACAACCAATCTAGCAAAGTGAAACAGTCTGTGGACAGGTTATATTGGGGTGAAGACAGGTAAACATGGGTAAACTGGGAGGGTTGCAGGGGAACAGTATAACGTGAGAAGTGTTTGGCAGAGAAAACTGAAACTGACCGGGCCACTTGAAACTAACAAATATAGGGATCAAAACTGAGGAGACAGACAGTACAGAGATTATGACAATCTTAATACAAATAAGGGGAAAAATAAGAAGAAAGATATAACCAACATGTCCGCACATTAAACAACTATATAGGTCGATTTTAGAAAGCTCCAAAAATACGACCTGTGAGAGCGTTTTCATACGACTTGTTTTAGCGTTTTCTCCGCAGCGACGTACTACCAACAACACATACACGCACCTTCCCAGAGGAGCTGACAAATACACATGCGCGAGGTTTCGCTCTGTTCAGCCGAACAAAACAAAGATTCTGCAATAAGGTCTCATTTTAGTACAACGGTTACTTTTAAAATGTAAAGATACACATGGACACACTGTAAAGCCGAACATTTTACGTTAAAAAGCGGAAAGGTTAAGGTTAGGGTAGCCGATAGGGGTCACATACGGAATAGCATAAGGAATATGATAAAACAGACTAAGATCAAACTAAATACAAGAGTGAAAACATGGCGAGATCAAACCTGAATAATGACATCTATACTGTATATAACCAAATACAATCTGTTTGGTTCTGCTGCTTTATATTTGTATCCCAGACAGTCCACTTCAGTGTTAGTTATTCTGTATTCTCTCTTTACTTTTTTTTGGCTCTGGCACCAAAACTGGTTAAGACAGTCATTCCTTTTCAGTTAGCACAATTTCTCTGTTTACCCTGGAACCATTTATCGGCCTGTGAAAGAAATGGTAGGCTTATTAGACTGTGGTAAAACAATCCACCCCTTAGCTATCTAAAGCCAAGTGCAGAGAGACAGCCAGTTCTCTGCTTGTTAGATAGACTCTGCTGACGCAGCCTGTGTGTCCATGTGTGAGTTTGCACCAGGTGGGCAAACAAGAAGGCCAGCTGGCCATCACACCAGAGCAAGCTACAAAAAATAATCTAGACATTCATGACACTCATCGCGGGTAAAGTGCAATTTTGGTACCATATCTTAGCTGCATTATTTTACTAAATTCATGTAACTTGTCTTTTAGGTTGTGTGAGTCAATCCGATACAGATACATGCATCTGAGTACTTGTCGATACCGAGTACCAATGCCGATACCTCTACCACACAAAAAAATGCAGTGAATTAGAAGACGGGTTTTATTTTCTTCTCCACTTGTTACAACAAATGATGGTGAACTTGATAAAAGAATGACCACAAAACCAAAATTTCAAGTGAAAAATAAAGATTTTCTGTGAAACTATTGCAGAGTTTCTACATTTTAAGTATCAGTTCATGGTATCGGTTAAACTGTAATATTTTGACAACTTTTAATATAGGTTTTCTGTGTTTATAATTAATCCAATTACCTCATGTTTCATTACCTTCATTAGCAGTTTAATTATTATTATAGCTTTTATTAAAGAGTGCATTCACCATAGCAGATGTGCACATGAAAAACATTCACAGGAATTCCAAAATTTCCTTGTAAAATCCAAAATTTTACAGGGAAGAAACAACAATTTATAAATTAAGCTTTAGTGTAAAACTAAAGGGTAAAAGTCAGTTATGCTTGTGCTGCTCCACCAACTTTTCATTTTCTTCCTAAACCACAGATTTATATGTGTTTCCAGTTAGGGCTTGCATCATGGAGAATTAGCCTTTACACTGTGGGAACTGGGAAGATTTATAGCAGTAAATCTATTGGTTATTTGTGACTGAGAAGATTGCCAACAAAAAGGGCATAAAATCACCTACAAAGGCATTTTAATTACTTATTGGTAATAACAAATAATTGTGGCAAAATAATACCTCCATTATCACCATAAAGATGAAAGTCAGTTTTTTTTTAAAGCTGATGATTGTCATGGCAACCAGATGAATACAAGCAACACAACAATAGAGTTTGAAATTTGAGAACTACTGATTTGTAACCGAATTTTGTAGTTGTGAGAATAAGTTTTATGGTTTTGTTTTAGTTTGCAGACATGTTGACTTTCACAAGTTAAAGAACCTCAGGTGTTGCAGGTGGTGAAGGATGAAATTCGCAGAGGTGGGAGGTGGGGGTGGCACACTGAGTCAGAGCACAATCTTCAAAACACTCCTGATTTATCTATATATTTCCTCTTTCTCAAACTATTGTTGCATCAGTTCATAAAGTAAGTCGTAATATGATTAGTGAACATTTTGGCAGCTTTATGTCGGAACTGTATGTTTGGCAAGTGATATGCAACAAAGCTGATAATCCTAAACAAATTAATTATGCTGCCTCTTCAAAACCGGAGTTAAACTTCAAAACAGTGGAATGCAGAAGCTTTCTGCTTTAGGCAAAGTACAAGGTCATCAATCTAGCTTATTATGTGAAAGGAGGAGGGCCTGTTTCTGGGGTTTAAGGTATCATGTAGCCTGAGATCCAGCAGAGACACATTGATACTGAGTTTGTCATTGATTGTTTGACCACTTGGTCCCATCTGGAGCTGCTCTACTTCTTGTACCTTTGATCTTTGAGACTGGTGCTTTACAAGGTTATAAAATGTTCACAATAAACAAGTGATTTTGACAGCAGAAATCATAAAGAGGTAGAGGTGTCTGCCATCTCATTACTTATTTAATCAAAGTTCAGAGAGATTGACCTCCACCGATTCCTTGTTTCCATCTCACCATCCTTTCTATTAATGTCATGCCAACATACACCCCACTATTTGACATGTTTACCAGGATGACAGTCTAGTCAACATGTATCCCCACATGACATTTGCAAAGTCTCATCTTGTTGTTGTGCCCTCGCTAATGACCACACACACACAAACATGGAACTGAAATCACTGAGGTATTTGGACATGTCAGTCCGATGTGCAAAGCAGTTTGTTGGCTTGCCAGGAAAGATCACATCAAAAACGACAGGCCTCTTCATGGAGGTCTGGCCTCTTACTCGCTATCTCTCTCTCACACACACCCACACACATGCACACTTTTGTTTGCAGGTAATTAGAAGCTGGAGACTTTCCATCAAACACAAACTCACCCTCTTGACTCCACAAATATTGATAAAGGATCTGTCCACACTGATTGTGATTCACGAGCAGCCATGCAGGAAAATGTGTCTCCATCAAGATGTTGCTTGCCTTACTTGATTTTGTATGCAAACTGCTATGAATACACCATTTCAGTTCTTTGTGTTCACAGACAGATAAAAGCCTACAGGTACAGTATTTCTGCACACAAGGACATAATCATATAAAAAAGTAAGTGTGGCACCGTAACATACAGAGTGAGGTCAAAACGAAGACTGCCAAAAACATGGATGAAGCCAAGCTAGATGCATGAATGTCAGTCAAGGCGGATCTCCCTGTCTGTTCACCTGTGTGTGTGCGTGTGTGTGTGTGTTGGGGGATGGGGAGGGTGTCTGGCTGGTTATTTGGAGCTCAGCCTGGAGTCTGTCCAGGCCATCACTCACACTTTACCCAAGGAGAGGGTGTCAGACAGGTTTTAATAAAACTCTGTCAGAGGGTGTGTGTATACTTTTGTGTCAGTGTGGTTATGTGTGTATGTGGATACGTCTGCCTCAGGCTCAGGAGAGATATCATCTTTTCTTTGACATGTTCTTTCATCTAGTCTTTTTTCCTTCTTGACAGACACTATTTTGGTTGCCAGTTATTTCTTTTTTGCTAAGACCTTTCTGCAAGGCTGACTTAATCCATTGTAATGTGTTCAGCAGCACCTCAGAAGCTCTCTGTGCAATACCTTTCTAATCTACCACAAGAAAACCAAACATTTAAAGACAGTGAAAGCGAATCTAACACTGTAAACTCAAAGCAATGGTTCACAATTTTCTAGGCCCGGCTTCTAACATGGTTCCAAATTGATCCCACCCAAAAAGCATTGACATGATCAGCTAAGTGTAATAAATTAAAAATCTGAGCTTTTGATATAAAAAACAACCTAAAATAGTTTGAAAGTGTTGTAAACTGGAGAGAACGATGAGAATTGATGGGAAAAACCCAACTTCAAAATCGCATGTGAACACAACCATGCACAAATTTGTTTTTTTTTTTAGATTTCAAGCAGAAAGTCAGGCCAGTGAGCCAAATTCAGCCTTGTGGTTATGAAAAATCAAATCCTTTTCCAACCTAAAAATTTCCAAGATGAATCAAGCTGCAGCTGAGCTAGCATAAAATAAATTTAGACGTTTTTAAATGTTTTTTTGAAAGATTATAAATAATATATTTACTTTTGTAGAAAGCTTTTTGAACAACTCTAGTCTAAAGAAATGTAGATTAGTTCTGACCAAACTGACAAACTAACAGCTAAACTGCACAGAGCCAACACCAAGGTGGATTTCTACTATCTCAAAACAACTCCAGTTTTAATATTTAATAGCAATTAATGCACATTTTATTTTTATACATTCATACACTGTGGTTGTTTTTGCATTTTGTCACAAATCAAGCTTACGCAGGTCTTGTTTTGCTTTCCTCACTTTCTGTTATGTCATGTTCTGCCACCACTGAATTTATGGTCTCATTCCACTCTTCTGATTGTCTGATTACTCTCATGCCATGCACCTGTGATCACTCCTATTCACTGTATTCCTGGCTTCATGCCATATCCCATGATTCATAGCAGAAGATGGTTCTTCTTGTCTGCTTCTCTGTTGTTTACCATTGCATGGTTACAAGTCAGAAAACGTTTTCTGCACTTTTTGTGCCTTTGACAATCTAATCTGTGTTGTGGATCTAATATTTTACTGGAATATATTCCCTGGAACTGTACAGACAGAACAAGACCAATATCTTGCTGGAAATTTGGACATTGCACATGTAGAAAATTGTCAAATGTAGGAAGTTTAAACTTGAAGTCTTTACTTTTCTGTAAAAAGGTTATTATTGTCAATGCTGTGGTTGTTGCAAGTTATATCATCAAAAAGGGGAGAATCAGAGTTTTCATTTAATATATAGGTGTTTCTCAATGTCAAGGAACCTTGCTTTTAGGAGATACGTCAATTGGACCCACCAAGACGCGTTCCAGTGTTCATGTGCTACGGAGGCATCTGTACTCGGTTTACCTGCTGTTTAGCTAACATACCAAGGATGCATGGGACGTGCCTTGATGCCTTGCCTCAGTCACAAATATCCCAGAATACAGCGCAGTATTTTTTTAAAATTGCGGTTCAGGAGCCGGCAGCAGCTATTTCTTAAATCTATTTTTTTTTCAAATTTAAAGCAGTTATACGGTTGGTTAGTTGCTTTGTAGTTGTAGCTTCGGTGGTTAGAAGGATTTAACTCGCTTGCACATTTATTTTTAATTTCATTAACATTTCTAGCTCTATGGCTGAAGGACTGCTGCTGCTACGTTACCATGCTATTATGATGGGCAGGAAGTTAACAGTACACGTGAGCGGGCAACCGTAGTTAAGTCTGTTCCAGTGTCCTCGTAAGCAAGAGGCCTTCTCTACCAAGGCAGTGCCTTGATAAGCAAGACACCTTGCCTACCAAGGTTCCTTGAAACACCCATAGATTGTCCAGGTACATGATTATGGCTACCAGCTAGCGCTAATGCTAACAATCATGTTGCTAGAAGCTATCTGAGTCACGGTTGTCTGGTCCTCCTTTTCTTCAGTGAGGGCCAGTCACCAGTCATAGCCCAGATATAACTCCAGGTTGGGGTGTAACTCTGTTACCTGATCAACCAGGCCCTCACGTCTTTGACAGAATACTTTACAAAGAGATGAGGGCCTGGAGCTGAACCGCTGTCTCTCAATTTAGAAGGCGGGCTTAGCCAGTTGAGAGAGAACCAATCACAGAAACCCGGAAGTGACGCAACATATGTGACGCTAAAGCGGATACACATGAGGCGGAAGAAATTAGTTTAAGGTTTAGCGAGCGGAGCCGTAATGGTAGCTACAGAGCCATGGTTAACGGAGGAGAAAAGACGAATATTAATGACAGTTGTCGCTTTTGTGTCAAAAACTTGTGACCACGAGGTGTCATTGCACACTAGGTTCACGTATTTGACCCCAAGCAAACACTGTGCAAACACAGAAGTAAACACTTGTGCTCTGGGTGGAAAACGCAAGTTCCGTATTTTCAGGATGACGCACAACAACGGTGATATGTAATTGGTCCATTGAAAAATTTGAGGCGGAAATGATCGGGTGCGGCTCCGGTGTCAGACCCTTCTGCATTTAAACATAATGCAGGAGGATCTGATTGGTCAGGCTAGTAACTCTGTGGGCCTTTAATAAATAAAATGAAAGGAGCAAACATAAACTCTTGTCAGGGGACTCAGTGTTGCAGTTCACCCACGGTTGAGCGTGAGCCGGCTTGGGAAGCCGCTGGCTCTCGGCTGTGCCTTGGAAGTACCGGCTGCCGGGAGTAGCGGATGACTGCCAGTAGTAGAGGCGGTGCTTGCTGGCTGCAAGGGAGACTGGTTCAGAGCAGACGGATGTCACTCAGTAGAGCTGATCAGAAGTGTGATCGGTGATCAAGGTTGGGTCGGTTTTGGATGTACACTGTATCATGGAAGCTGACAGGAGCTCATGGCAGAATGTAAAGTAATGACTGAGCGCTGTAAGGTGAGTGAGAGAGACTTTTGTCTATGGGTGCTGGTGATGAGCTCCTGACAACTCTCTTTGGGGGGTATTAAAGGTGAGAGCAATGCTAGTTTCTCCTCCTTTCATGGCATTGAGTGCAGTGCATAGGGCGCTGGGCACTGGCAGGTCTTTCAAGGTTGTTGATTCTCAAGGCAAACTGTTTCTAAAATGTAGAATTGTTGTGGCAGCCAACAACAGCACAAGATGAAACTGAGCTAATATTTGAACTGATAAAAATTGCAGTTATGGCACAAAGTAGCAGATTTGTTGTTAACACTGTCCTTCTCTTCAGAAAACTGGAAGTATAAAACCGGACAGCGGACGTAGTTGTCTATCTTGGCAGCCCACGTACACCTTTAGAGAAACCTGTGAATGAGTCTAGTCATGTTATTATTTGATAGGCAGATTTTTGTGCACCTTTGGTATCAGAGTGCCTTAGCAACCACTGTGTCAGGATATTTTATTACCCCTAGGTTAAATAACTATCAAAAAGACCATCAGTCAGACACAGAGGTATGGTTTCAATGAGCTTTGCAAAGGAGAACGCCCAACCAAGGTGTTGAGACGATTCTGATGTGTTCACTTTTGCATTGCCTTTTTATTCACAAAGACACCTCCCATCTGGATGGAGCAAGGAAGGGAAACAAGTGTGGGTCAGACAATGAAGTCAGAGTCTAGTAAACAAACACAGTTGGATGGACAACAGTCACAGGTCGTAAACCAACTGGTTTCCAAGATAAACACGAAAGTGTTTTTTCAGGCCAGGTCTCTTTCAGTTCACTTACTCCTGCAGCATGACCTGTGACCTTTTATCAACATCGTAAAACCTTAAAATCTTCAACACACTGCCTTGTTTTCCTGTCTTATTTTGGATTTCTTAATCATCTTTGACTTACTGTTGCCGGATCGACCATTCAGCCTGCTCCCTCTCAGTTTCACAAGTCTCTGATTCTTTCAAGTATCTGATCAAAGGGGTCAAACCCATCAGACTTAATTCATGTGACGGCAGCTGCCCGCTCATGCGCACTGTTTAGGTCCCACCCATCATAGTAGCACAGTAGCATAGCAGCATTCATTCAGCGATGGAGCTAGAAATGTTAATAAAAATAAAATAAATGTGCAAGCAAGTTAATACCTTCTAACCACCGAAGCTGCAACTATGAAGCAACTAACCAACCATATGACTGCTTTGGAAAAAACAAAAATGTTTTAGATAAGCCTGATAGCAACAATCAGTTAACTTACATTTAAACTAGAAATTTGCCTTTGAAATAGCTGCTGCCAACTCCTCAACCGCCAAGGCATCAAGGCACATCCCATGCATCCTTGGTATGTTAGCTAAACAGTGGGCAAACCGAATACAGATGCCTCGGTAGCACATGATCATTGGAGCGCGCCTTGGCCTGTCCAGATGATGTATGTCCTAGGCAACTGGGGCGAGACCAAGGCATCAAGGCAAGGTTCCTTGACATTGAGAAACACCCATAGATCTGGCAGAGACAGCTTATCACTTCCCTGTTATGACCCTTGCTTATGCCATCACACCTAACCAGTTCTGTGATCATTCCTAGAGATCTTTAACTCATTCAGTGCCATAGACATCTATAGACATCAAACTGAATCCGAACGCTCAATGCCATAGACTTCTTGACATCTCTTGAGCTTTTATTGGTTTAAATCCTGTAAAGCTTTCTGGGGCAGCTTCTCGCTGAATTTGAACTTGTTACATGCTCTACTTAGTCTTCTGATCCAGGAGAGGGCAGTGGTGCACTTCTCTGGGTGAGAGGGAAGATAACTTCCTGCCCCCCTCCTTATAAAAGTTCATGTGGACACTTTGTATATGGACAACTTTTATAATTCTGTGTCTCTGTGTGAGCGTCATTTGGGAGCAGGCATAAATGTATGTGGGACACTGAGGGGGAACAGAGGGGAAACAAAGGACATCCGAGAGGTGACCAAAACAAACCTGGGAGTAGGCGGGAAGGTTGTGTGGCAAGGTGATGGGGGCAGCATGGCAGGACAAACGGGTGGTGAAAATGGTGACAACCTGCCACCAAGATGTTCTGAAGGAGGTTGAAGTGTGGCAGAAAGGGCAGCGAGAAAAGGTGATGCAGATGAAGCCAGAGTGTGTTGCTGCTTACAATTCCTTCATGAATGGCATGGACAAACTAGACCAGAATATAACTTACTACCCATTTATTCGAAGGTCGCTGAACTGGTCCAAAATTTTGTGGCGTACATGTTCCAGATTTGCATGTTCAGTGTGTACATCCTGTATAAAAAGAGAATCCCAGGGGAGTGCAAAACTCTCTTGGACTTTGTCCGGAGGGTTGTGAAAACCTGGACTGGAAAGAGCATTGTGGCTGAGGTGGAGGGGGATGTAGAGCAGGAAGATGTGGGGATTGTGGGAGGCAGACGTAAAGACAGAACTCCATCTACAGATCCAGACTTGATGGGGTCATAAGGAGACACAAACTTGTGCACCTGGTGCCCACTGAAAAGAAAAGAAGACCAGCCAGGAGGTGATGGGTATTTGCACGCAGGGGGGGCACAGTGAGACATAAATGTGGTGTTTCTTGCAGTGCTCCTCTCCACACTGGAGAATGTTTTACTGAGTACCACACGCAAAAAATGTTTTGGGTTTAGCGTGAAGAGACTCTGTTGTGTGTGTGTATGTATGGGGGGGGGGGGGGGGGGGGGGGGGGTAATGATTGATAGATAGATAATTGATTTATTGACAGATACATGATTGATGGATAGATGAGTGATAGATACATGATTGGAGGATACATTATTGATTGATACATGATAGCTAGACTCAGATGAAGCAGCAGACTTCCTGGAGTTGTTCCTCACTGATGAGCTTCTGCAGCATATTGTTGGATGGATGGATGGATGGATGGATGGATGGATGGATGGATGGATGGATGGATGCTTTCTCACACACACTTGTCTGTGCAGATGTGCTGGATCATAAATCTGTAAAGTTTGCTTGCATATCATTATAATGTTATTATAATTGTTTTTGTACATAAAATAAACTATCAAAAGTACCTTTTTGTGTTGTTTTTGTAGTTTCATAGTAGTAAAACATAGTTCAAATGTTGCATGAATCATTGAAACATGAAATATTTACATCAAAGTCACTGATCTGCTTGAAAAACCTCTTTACACAAAAAGCTCTTTTTCTCAGCTTTTTAGTTTTGAGAAGGCTGTTTTTGATGAAAGTTACCTCTGTTCTACTGCAGATTAATAAAGAACAGAAAAAGATAGAAACACATTCTTTTTTGCTGCTGAAAGAAGAAGGACGAGTCTTTCTGATGGTGGTTTCAGAATTTGTCTAGTCATAGGATAAAATATTCTGTGGGCCTTCAAAAATCAGTAAAAATGCTCAATTTCTCTGGCACTGAGGGGGGTATGAAATCTGAAAGTGGCACTGAATGAGTTTAAAACCTTACCTTCAGGACCCCACACACCTCTCACACAAACATCCATTTACTTGTACTGACTTGTAAAATTTCTGCTGATGTCATCTTCGGAGCATTTCTGGACAGTGATGGTAACAAATCAGTCTAGAGATTAGTGTTTGATTATTCTCAAGAACATATACTAACCCTTTCTTTGTATGGAAATTTCCCATCCAGTACCCAGCCAACTCAAACTCTCTACCCTGTCAACAATAAAATCCTTAGAAACTTTCTTGCATTGTGCCTTCCAGTTCAGATATAAACCACTCATTACAGTTTACATAAATATACTCTAGATGTGCCACAGATATTTTTAAAAATTGAACTAGTGCATGTAGTAGTTTTTTAATATGTTTACTTATATTGTCTCTGAAGGAGCACAAGGTTATTTTTTAGCTTGATAGTACAGGTACATTTACAAATTATCATTGGTCAAATACAATCCTTAAATGGTAGTACACTTGATAATATTCCAGCAAAAACAAACTTAGATTTGAAAAACAAATAAAACATTTGCTTATGTGTAAAAGCTGTTTTCAATGGAGTGAGTATCCACTTTATAATAAAGTGTTTGTGACATGCTCAGGTCTCAATAAAACTTTTAAACTTTGTTTAACAAATTATGGAGCAAATTTGTTATAAAGCAAGTATGAAAGTTTTTATGAGCTTCAGGAGAGTCTGAATTTTGAAGGCTAATGAAACTGGAGGTGACGAAATGCAGGAAAGTAGCTCTTTGTTTACATCGTGTATAGACATCGAAAAGCATTTGTGAGCTTAAGTTTGACAAAATGGTGAAATGCTGTATAGCTGGTGGTTGTAGCAACACTGCTTCCTTGACACTAGGATACCCGAAGCCTACGGAAATTTTCATAAATTCCTCCCTGGGTTTACTAAGGGTTAACCAAAAAATTTTTGGACCTTCTTTGTTCTCATGCTTTTGCGATGCAAACACACTAATTGCATTATCACATTCCACAGTGCTGCAGCTGAAATTCTTCCTCAGTCTGTGTTAAATTTACACAGATGTTCTATGTTCACATGAGCAGCTGAACAGTTTATTGTGGTTTCATTTCATCATTTCTGGAGCCAGTTTACGCTTTGACTTCAAAAAAATCTATATGTAAATACAGTATTTATGGAAAAATATTTTTTTGTACAATTATTGATCTATACACACTGACCACGCCCTCGTGCAGCGCCTCATCAGATCAGCTGGGGCATTCTGTGGTCTGACTGATAAAACAAATCTACTTCACAAAAAATATCAGTTGTGTATCACCAACAAGAAACCAGAAGCAAACAGACTGACAATCTACCTGGAGTAAGTTTACGACTATGGCGATCACAGTAAAGCCTCTACTGCTGCTCACCCGTGGCTCAAGTACCATTGGGAGGGTTTTCCCAAAAAATGTAAAGAGAAGCTTTCTGTAAGGTTTATGTTTCCTTTAGCTGGTGTACAAAATGTCTCAGAAACAGGAAGTTCCCTCTGTGGCAATATGTGCCGAAAGAAAAAAAAGTCAAATCATAAACCAGGTCCAGACATGCGAGTCTTTGTTGAAGCCTTTTAAACAAGAGATTTGACGGCACATGTATTAAGTGTGTTACACAATCTGCAAACTCACAACATTTCTGGTTCAATGCAACATGCGACAGACTAGAAACAAATTACATGATTAACGTCACACAGATTTTATCATTAAGAGAAAGTAAACTGCAGAAAGCACATTCATATTAACAAGATAACATCAGATACATTTAAATTTTAAGCAAATCTATTTTAATTTAATGAATGTGTTTTCCAACAAACTCTTAAAACATTAGACTATTTTTACATTATTTTTACCTAAATCTGGTATATGATTTACTGAATCTGGAAACATTTTATGAAAATACAAAAAATGTTTATTCAACAAATACACTAGTCTTCTTATAGTTAGTAAAGTAGAAAACTAGCTGCATTTGTTGCAGAATAAATTATAACTGTTGAAAATTGTTTTATAGAAATGTGTATTTTGTTGATTTACTTATGTTGCAATGTACAAGATGCAATATGATATAGTGCAAAACAATTTATCATGTCATATATTGTTTTGCATGTAGTTTAAGGATATTCTCAAAAATCTGAAAAAAAACAAAAATTTTCTTTAGAAGGTTAGATAAACCAAAAGTGAACACAGTGCAAGGTGCCAAAATGACATCCAACAACATATTTTGTTTTTGTCTGTATAAAAATGATACAGATCAGATGTAAGAGGTATAACATCTGTTCTTTTTCCATAAATGAATAACGGTTGTCACATGTAGAAGAGTTATACACACAGCGGGAACAGTAATTAGAGAGCTGAGACGAGGTTTTCCCTGTATGATTGGCTCTCTGCCTCCACTCCCACCATCCCTCTGGAGCTGCTCGCTCCCATCAACAGGTCATGAGTTTTTAATCATGCTGAAATGATTTATTTAAATGTCAGGCAATGTGTCACCTCACTTCCTTTTATTTTTCGACATGTTTGTGTTCTTTGGTGGATGATAAATTTATCTTCAGACAAGCCCAGTATGACTAATTAAGTTTGAAATATCAGAACCAGATGTTGAATTGAAGGAAGTTTTTAACAGGCAGCCAAGGACTCACCTCCTACCTTCCTCCTCCACTCACAGCCCTGTTTCATTTTATTCACTCTTTCCTTCTTCCCTCTAACAACACAAATTCACCTATTTTCTTGCCCTCAACACACTTTTGAGTCCACACCTCCTCCTCCCAGGCTGGAAACATCTTGTTCAAACCTTTCTGCTTTTTTATAGCTGAAAAGTAAAACTACAAGCTTGAGTTGCTACAGTATATTTTGTTTTGGAGTTGGAGTGTGTGCACCAAGGACATGGGGCTTAATCCCCCCCCCCCCGCCACACACACACACACACACACACAGCACCAGTGTTTTTGTAGCATGAAATAACTAATTACAGGTAAACATATATATCAGGATAAACACCTGAGAATAGAGTGTATTTTTAAATACATGGAGGGACTCAAGACTTATACTGGAGCCTGCTGTGGGTTGTGCATACAATTACATAAACATCTAAGTTCTCATGTCAAAAACTAATTTAACTCGATGAGACTGTACACCAGATCATAAATCATGCTAACTTGCATGTGTTCTCTATTTAGCTCCTCCTCTTTTACCTCTTAGTGATATTCAGCGTCTTCCCCAAATGTATTCTCCTTCTTCAAACCACATTCAAAGATTCAAGTTTTTGTAAAGTTTTGAGCTCATGCCCAGAAAGTGTAACCAGATTCCAAGTTGGTAAATTACTGCTTGCAGACTGTCAGATGTAAAAAAATCCCAGCGTTAGTTTTCCAACTTATTTCTGTCCTTTTCGCTGCTATTCATAGACAAACTGTATTGTATTATGTACTGTATTATGATTTATGTCACTCTTTATTTCCGCCTAATGTCAAAAATGTTTGGATCAAGAGACTTAAGTGGGATATAAATTCTGCTCAACTGAATTCTGGCTCACACATTCAGAATGTTTTGAGTTGAAACGGTAGTGAAAGATCTTCTGTCCCTGCAGAAATACCTAGAAAAACAGAAAAAGGCCCCTGCAGGAACATTGCAGCGCTGACACTTTGACAGTTTGCCATGAGTGACGTCTGATCTGTACAAATTTCAGGACTAATAAATCTACCTGTCAGAGCTTGGGACTTGAAAGGGCCGCAGCCCTGCGGCACAGCTTTAACACAACTTGTGTTGATGAAATTCTGTAGGCTGGAGAATTATAGCTGTCAGAAAAACGCCCACATCAAACCTGAAGCCTTGGCGTTCCTTCTTTTTTCCCCTCTGCTCTCTCAACACTCATATATTGCTCATTCGCCTCCCACCCTCACTCCCCCCCCCCTCAGGCGCCTCTCTTTTCCTTCCTCCTCTTTTTTTGCTGCTTGAAAAATGAAACAGGACGCTTTTCATGCTGAGGTGACCATCATTACATCATTTTGACACCCAGCTGCACAACACACATTTATCTTGTTTTTTTGTAACTCTATTAGAAAAATTAAAGTTTGCTAGCAGACAATAATTTTCAATGAGAGAGAAGAGAAACTTTATGACTGTCATGTCCTCTACCATCAAGTCCAGTTGCTTTTTTTTAAAAAAAACTTTTGGGTTCCTTTACGGGTTTTATCAAGGAGGAGGACGTGAAGATGATGCAGTGATTTAAGCTGTTCTCAGTAACAAGATTCAGACGTGTCACCAGCAACAGGTGAAATGAGGAACATTATCTCACAAATGTTGTTCATAGTTGACACTAATACCAACAACTTCTGGGTAGTTGACATGAATCAACTACCAACCACTCCTCATGTCCTCCCTGCCATTTTCATTTCCTTCCAGTTCCACAGTCCCGTCTTTTGTCTGGATTTATTCTGCTTTACGCCTCTTCTCCTTTCAGCACAAGTGCATCATGTGCAATGATAAATCTTCTGTGATTGTTTAAATACTTCCTCTGTTTCTTTTTCTGTGAATGTTTTAAAGCAGTACTAAATAACTTTTCTGCTGCCGTGTCTCAGACAGCCGTTGCTCAAACCGGTGTTCTGTAGAAATATGCTACCTGTTGAGATGTGCTACACACATGTGCCGTTCCACAGTCTTGACTTCAATAAACAGATTTATTGTTTATTTTTGTTTCTATATTTTTCCATAAATACATTTTACCTATCAAATAAATTCTCCCAGGACAGGAACAATAAATATGATGTTATTTTTACTTTCTTTACATCAGAGCGACAGGCAAATGTTTGGACACACCCAGAGGAGGAGGACCCAACAACGGCCGAACCCAGAGGGCTTTTGGCTGTGTCGAAATTCAGGGTCTGCATTCTTCTAAGGTCGTATTTTAAGGATGTTACCTCACACCACTGCAATGAGAACTGTCCAAATTCCAAGGATTCTTCAAATACTTCCTCGAAATGCGTACTATTTTCCGCCGAATTTTATGGATGGGTTTGGTGTATCTTTTCACGTTCTACCTATCCCATAATTCTTTTCAGCAATTTGGCAGAGAGTTTAAACCAATGATGGATGAAGCGAGCGGTAGCGCAGAGGGAGAGGAGTTTGGATTCAGATGTAAGTTTAAAAAAACTAGCGGTAAAAAAATTAAATTCTTACAGCGGTGGTCTAATTATACCTTTGGTTTTTATGTTTACATATCTAAAAACGTTCCCGTTCGTACCTCCTGTGTAAGTATTTACACGCACAGTAATTTCTTGTTAGTGATTTAAGCTTTTTCAAATTTGTTTTTTTAAGAATGAAAAAGCAAAAAAAAAAAAACATTTATCAAGCTCCAGAGCAACATGTGGGGTGGAGGTACAAGAATAAATCTATTTATGAATCTTATTCTCAGCCAGTCAGCAGTGAGGAAGAGGAGGACAAGGATGAAGAGCTCTCATCAAGTTTTTGGTTTTGTTATAAATTTCTTCAGAATAAACTGATTGAAAGAAATATTTCACATAATTCATTGTAACCCTTTTATTTCCCTTATTTTTTATAGTAAATGGATCATTTATTAACAGGAAAATGAACTTTATATAATTAAAGTTGTTTAATGACTTGTAGAAAATATTTATGATATAAAACTCATTAATATACAGAAATAAAACTATTTACAGAACACAAGTCAACATTTTAATAAGTAATTGCAGAATAAATGTGAGAAGGAGGACACCTTGTTCACGCTCCATTTTCACTGCTTTTGTTTAGCATTTTCACGGTTGCTAGGCGACCGGACATGCGCAGAGAGTAAGGGGGAGAACAGAAGGAAGGGTAGATTGTCCAAATTCACAAGACACTAAGTTTTTGCGCTCTTGAAGGACCCGTCCTTATTAGACCGGTTAGGAGGGACTCTCAGCAGCATGCGGACCCTGAATTTGGACACAGCCATTTTATAGAAAATATCAGAGAAGGATCACATAAATATGTTTAAATAAGTAACAGGACACACTCACCATAAACAAAAATACTGTATGAACTTTAAAAAAAATCTCGTTATGAAATAAGTTGTCAATTCGTACTATGGCGGCATTTTCTTTAGGGCAACATAAATCACCAGAACACCACTTCCTGCTGCGACTTGAATTACTGAAGTTATTTAGTTAGACCATCGGAAGATCCAGAGTGATGTCTCATGAAGCTGAACATGTTTTTCAGTGAGTATCCACTTAGACAAGTTTCAAACAGCAGCTTAAAGTTTTAAAAGTTATTTTGTATTTTAAAAAGGTGGATATTATTTACCTGTTGTTCATCTAAAAGGTTCACTGGAGTCCTGAACTGGCTTATTAAATATCAAACAGTGCGACTTTTGAATGAGTTTGGGATCCTTGTGGTGCAGCAACAGCAACGTTAAAAATGATCTGCTTCAGTTTACTGTACGAGTTAGATCATTTCTTACACCTGGAGACAAGGTACAAGTCATTAACTCAGAGGTCACACATTAACTCCTTTAACAGCCATTTTATGTCTGTTATGAATGAGTCATTTCTCTCATGGAGTCATTTTAAATGTTTAAATTGCAAATCAGGTTACACTCCATGATCTTAACTTCCTTTGATCCCACCTGAACTACTTCCCATCAGTCACATCCCGTAAAAGAGTGACAACAGAGATATCTTTGTTCATTAACCCCATGCTGAAACAGCAGCAGTCATTTACACTACACACACAGCCACCGCAGCAATCTGTCAATCCGTGTGCTTGTCAATCACTGCCTGTCTCTGTAGGACGCCAGCTCTGACTGGCGGCCTGTGTGATCTCTCCCAGAGGCAGGCAGGAAGGCAACAAAAGGCCCGACTACAGTAATTGGCAAGACAAAGACATCCAGCCAAAGCAGCACTGTCACTCATGCAGTTCCTCAGTTGAGAATCAACATGAAACACGCCACACCAGTTAACTAAAGGGAAAGTATGCTTGTCAGCTAACCGGTAACTAATCACAGGGCCGGTTTGAGGTCATTTCCCCTGGCGACTAGCTGAGAGGTGACCTATTTAAACTAACACCTCTAACTGCCTCTCCCTGGATTCACCTTCTCACCTCCACTCTCCCCCTGCCCTGACCCCTCATCGACCTGCTGGCCCTTTGCTTAGGTCAGCTTAACGTTAACTCCCCTCCCCTTAAGTCTGCTCAGTCCCACATCCTTCACACACCTGCATCTCATTTCTCAAATTTCACTTTCTATCCAGACATTCCCTCCTTCTCTCCCTCTGTCTGTGTGAGGACAGAAGTTTCACTGCCAATATGAAAAAACTTTATTAATAAAAAACAAGACTGACGACCAAGATTCAGTTATTAATAACACATGCTTGGTTACAAAATAGTTGTTATATGTGACCTGTTGAGTCACCAGAGGGCAACTTTGTTTTCTTTTTAAAGCAGACCAGAACAATGTGATGAAGATAACCCAGTCCTAAAGGTCAAAGAGTATGTCTGTCTCTTAAAGTGTCTCAGTGTGTGAGTGTGTGTCCTGATGCCCTGAGCCTGACCTCACTCTTCCGTCTTCTCTCAATCACCCCTGTCTCCTCAGACACCTTTCCTCCTCTTTCAGACTCCTTCTGTTGCAACAAGAGAGCAAACTGACTGGAGGGGGTCTCTTTGCCTAAAAGAGACCCTGTCACAGCATGTAAAGGCTCTCTGTTCATACACACACACACATGTATGGAGATCCCATGTCTGCCTGCCTGGCTCTTCACAGGGTAGTCATTAGTCATCAGACACATCAAAGGACAACAGCAGGAAGTGAAAGGACCCTGAGGAGGAGGGGTCAATCTGGCTGGCAGGCCGTTGCTCATCCTCATCTGACAGCTGACTCTTTCCATCTGACTCTAAGTAAAACAGACTTTTTCACTTTTCCTAATCTATATTTTAAAGAAAATACAACTTCTTATGTGATCAAATGAACATCTGATTTTACATTTAAAAGAAGTTTTGTATTTTAACTAACTGCCCTGGATTTCAATGTCTTGGCTTCTGATTGGCTGTTCATGTATCAGCATTACCCAGACCTTCCTCTGCCATGGTCTTATCTGTAGTAATTAACTGCAGCATTTAGTCATATTTCCTTAATATTTAAGCCAAAGTATAAAAACAAACAAAAACAAAGCTGTTATTGTTTTAACAGATTTACAGTGTATCCTAAAACAACATGTCAAGAAAAAAGTAACTTAACAAGATGTTGTGTTGCATAATTAATATGTGCTCGAGGTGTGAACATAAATCATTGGCAATAAAACATGATTTTGTAATAAAAGTAATTTATTGATGACTTTACTGAGAAAACTTTATTTCACTTGATGTTTAGTGTTGCACGAATAGAAAGTACTGATTAAAATTGCCCTCTTTGGTTCACTTTGTCAATATCACAGCCATGTTTGAATAAAGTTAAGGATATGATTCATTCAGGAGAATGGTAACATGATAAATTGTGGTTTCTGGTGCCAATTTAAAATCTTTTTGTGCAAATAAACAATTTGAAAACCACTGCAGCTGAATTTTTTATCCAAATAATCATGTTTATCTTCACGTATGCTTTCTGTACACCTAGAGACATTGATAAGATTTTAGAAAAGACTCAAAAACATAATCATCTCACTAGGGACGGGTATCGGAAGGATTTTATACTGGTACCAAATCAATACTTTCAAAACGGTACTGGTTCCTACTCAGAGCTTAAATCAGTACTTTAAAAAGTAAAAGTCACTCACACACACAGAGAGAAGGTTAATATGTTAAGATATTTTAAAACTCTGAAATAATAAATGCAAATACAAAGAAAATAATTCCACATTATACTCAACATTAACTCTATTATCTGTACTTTGTTTACAAAGTATGTATTTAAATAATTCACCCACCTGGCTGCTCTGGCTGAACTATACGTCATCATTTTGTATATTTGCACTCTGTTCAATAAAGTTTTTAGGAAAAATAAAAGTTGCTAAGGAGGTCTGAAAAGTCATTAACAATAGTGACAACATTTCGAAATAGAACACCAAAATTCACGTTAGATGTTGGTCTGTTTACTACCGCCGAAGTTTGCCCCGGTACTGTACCGATACCGATACCAAACCTACGTCTCACATCTGAAGACATTTTTTAGTCTCAGACTAAAGATCTTATAAACACTGAATCTTGTAGGGACACTATTTACAACTCTACAAGTAGATTTCCTTTTTCTAATTCAGTCTTTTATTAGTGCACTTGTATGATAATGTAACTATCAAACATTAGCGCTATTCAATAGTGATAGAGTTAGCTTGTTAGCTGAAATGCTACAATCGCCAAATAGGTGAAAATGGACCGTGGAGAAAGAAGAGGGCTTTGTCGAGCTGTGTGCAGGGCAGCCATGTCTTTTTAATGTAAACTGCCATTCACACCACGACAGAGTGGAAAAACAAGAGAAGTGCTTCAACATCCGTTGACATGTTTGTTTTGATATGAGCGATGGCTTCCTGCTTCTGCTTTTCGGAGAAAGGCTTTATGGGTTGTTGTTTTTTTACGTCACTACGGCTACACTAGGACTTGCGATAACATGTTTGATATAAAAGACTGGTATAAATCAGGTCGCCAACTGCAGATTAACGTTTAACGATCAAGACGACAGGAACACACCGAGGCTCCAGTAAGATTTCTAAAGACTGCCAGTCTTTTGTTTGAGACTGTGAAAATCTTTTGTTGTACGCTCGACATTAGTTTGGGAATTTTTATGTCACTTATCAGGTCTGATTATGCCGATGTTTACCTTTTGCGTCCTGCTGTGCTGCATTCCTATTGAGTCGCCACCTGATTACACACACCTGCTCACTGCTGATTACCTCATTGTACTCACCTGTACTCACCCTTTACAAGAACTGAGCAACACCTGTTAGTTGTCAGATAGTTGTAAGCTTATGCTACACTTTCTAGCACCTGCCTTGACTTGTTCTTGATTACGTTCTCATAGAGTAGTTCGACCCAGTTCTGATGTCTGACCTTGCCTTTGTCTGTTGCCTTGGATTTTTGGATTCTGGATTTTGGAAAATGACATACCCTGCTCTGCCCTTTGACAACACCCCAACTTGCTGTTGCCTAGCCCTACGTCTGTGTTGTCTGTAGCATCTGGAACATCTGTTTTACATACTTACCTCCTCAAGTGCGGATCCGTTCCACCCGTTTGATGGTTTCTAACCTGTGTCAAGTCACTTCTTCCTTCATTCGCCACCCAAAGTGAAATCTAGTTTTGTCACACTTATACTCACCTGTAAATTAAATTTTAATTGCCACCTGAGAGTCTGTTGTTCATTCGAGTCCACCTACAAAACCCACTCATTACAATTTTAGTTGTTGTGCTTACATTTTTATGAAAACCTAATTCTCCCTGCTGTGAATGGGGATTTTTTTAACTTCCAAAAAGATGATTTATTTGCTTTTACTTGATGTAGTAAATTATTTCCCAGAGTATAACCTCACATTTGGGGGTGTAATTAAAGTTTGTAATAAATTAATTATGAATACATTTATTGTATGAAACATCAATGCATCATGCAAACACAACTGTTGTAATAAGTGAGGGTGAGTAGAAGAGCTGATGACCCATTTACCTCCACTATCATCCCCCATTGCTCATGCCACCACCTACCCCAGCCTGTGCGCAGGGTGACCCTTTCTTTTTACTTCATGACTGAGCACCTCTCCTGCTGCACAGGAGGCATCAATTACATACCCCAGCCGTCCCAGTGTCACTGCTCTGTAATTAATGGACTCTCCTGGCGCTGCGCCATGGGGCCTGGCCTCACCATGAACTCCACAGGAATTCAGAGACAAACACACACACATGAGATAGTGTGCACACATGCATACGGTTGAGCTGGCATGTTGTTAACATCTGTTTGCAGGATTTACATCTTCGCTTGTAAACGTACCAAAAAAGACAGCTACACATGATTTCAGACATTAACACACACACAAAAAGTTCACAAGCTTAGTTCAAAAATACCTGTGTGTCCTTGTTCAGGCAAGCAGCAGTCACACACACACTGACTCATGCTTACAAGCATACAGAGGCCCAGCCCTCTCGCTGTCTGCCCCTTCATTTGTCAATCAGTTAGACAAACAGAAGCACAAGGTTTCCCAGGTCACAGGGTCATGGGATCCTGCGCTACTTCATATCCCAACACACACTCCAGATTCTGCCACTCAAACCATCCAACTGTCTGCCTACTTTTATTCCACACCTAAATACTTTAAACTAGTTTCTCTGTTTTTGTTGATGAAAAGCTGATTTTTCCAGAGGCAGACTAAAGTCACAGCTCAAAAGAAGGCACGCAGTTCCGTGAACTTCTCTTTACTTCCTGCTGTCACTCCCTTCTGTCTTACTTTCTGTCTTTCTTTCTTCATCCGCTCGTTCTCTGAAAGGTCGTGCCTGGAGCTGCCACTAAGCATGACCCTTCTTTTATTGTTGTTGGTTTGAAGAGGGGGTGGAGGGGTTTGGAGGCAAAGACTGTCACCCAAGTGATTAAAGAGCACATGTTTTTAGTCAAGTGACTCAGAGGGGAGCGATCCTGAGGCGAGAGCTTCTTCCATTTTTACATTTGAACGACAAAAGTATTTTGAAATGCAAAAGAGATTGTTACAAAGCATTGACACTGAGCTGCAGTTGGTTTTTACTGCAAATTAAACACATCATACCAAATGTCTTTTTTTTTTTTAATTTTGCGATAGAAAATTGGACTTAGCTTTCTGGAGCTGTAAACCTAATAAAAAAAAATGAAATAAGTGCAACGTTATAATATGTCAGTGCAGTTCAGAGCAATTTTGGAAGCTTTACACTAAACCTGTCATATTTAAGGATGTTGTTAGGCAAAAGAAAATATAGATATTGTCATCTCAGCTTCATAAAAATGAGTTCAGACCACCACGAGAGAGTGTGCAGGGCCAATAAAGAGAAGCTATTCTTAGATTTGTCCTTGATGGCTCAGAAAGAGCCAAATAAAAGAGCTGCTTGTTGAGTTATTGCTGCAGCATGAAAAAACGTCATAGATTAGTATTTTGACCATTAGCCCTTACTCTAAAAATACTATTTTTATTAATGTGAACAGAAATCAGTTTCTCCTGCAACACTCATGAGGTTAAAAAAAAAATGGAGCCACGAAAGCACCAGCCAAGAACAGAAATGAATAAATAGCTCAACTGCCTCAATGTTTCATATAACAGTCACCTCCAAAAGTTGTGGGGCGCTCTGTTAGGCATCCAAACTAAACATATGGAGGTTTGCTCAGTCGTAAATTAAATAGCTCGACAGTAAAAGTGCTCAAACTAATTTGTCAAGTTTTGTCCCCCCCCTTGTTTAAATTCATTGCAACAGTTTTTATTACTTTCCTAAAGGCGTCCAGAAATGTGGTTCCTGTATCTTGCAGTACTTTGACAAGATCCTACTGGAAACGTAAAGCCTTCAGTTGTATATAAATTGTGTTCCACCAATTCCACCACAGAACTAGACTTGAATTCATTTCCTTCCAAGTACAGTTTATCTCCAAGGGTTTTCATCAAATAGACAAAAAACTAACAAAACCCCCCTCCAAAAACCTCCAGGCATCAGAGCAACATTCATAACTTATCAGCTAGTATTTCTGACAATTCAGCAGTATTGTTCTGCTAAAGTCATATTGCTATTGACAAGTTTATGCCAAACATGCCAGAACAGAGTAAACACAGATGATGCTTTTGGCTCAGAGTGTCAAACAAACAAATGTCATGTAGAACAGATATTTTCAAACAGAGCCCCGAGAGCATTTGCATTCATTTAGAAAAATGATCAGGGAACAGCTACAATAATTATACAGAAAATCTGTCTGGTTAGAAAACAGATAAAAAAACAGACTAAAGTTTTGCATGTGACCTACCAGCCAATAAATGTTATGGCATTATTCATTTGAAACATTTAAAACCAAAGGTATCTGACTGTCTGTTAAAATGTGACTTAAATGTCATCGTCCATACCTTTAAGAAATCGTTCCTCAGTGTGTAATATGTTGTGGATGTGACTCTACTTACCAACAAACCATGCACAACAATAAAACCCTCATTCAAAAGGAAGCACAAAAAACACAACTGATATAGAAAATTTCAAATCAATCTCAAGGAAAGAAATAAAATAGAAAGAACACTTGTTCTGAGGATATATTGTATGAAAACATGGATGTTGTCTACAGTTTGACAGTTACTGATTTAGAAACCAACAGGGCAAAATATTTGCTTCAAATTCTAGTAAGAAATTGCTCATCTTTCTTTTTATTTTGTTTTCCCAAGAACATTATAAAATAGAGAATTATTGAGAGTCATTATGCTGGAGTTTACCTGTAAAACAGACCGTACAATGGCTGACCCCAAATATAAATACAGATAATAATGGAAACCACGTCGAACCCTTAAAACAGAACTCTGGTTCAGCATCTGGAATAAAGATAAAAATGCTTTTAAACCACAGGGACGTTTTATAATCCCCCATAACTGTGAGTGTTATTAACATTTGCACCACAGGACATGAACATTTTAAAACATTGATTTTTGTTGTTATAAACTCACTAGCTACGTTTAAATGCGCCAAATTTCCCCAATCTGATTAAAATCTTGGTCGATCGGAATTCCCAAATCCCTGTTTACATGGACACTAACTGAAATGATCTGATCATGCCATGAGTACACATGCACCAAGCACTCAATCAGATTAAATGAGTTGAGCATGCGCACAGCGAGTTGTCTTTCCGGGGGAAGAAAAAAAAAAAACAAACTCCGTCCTTTCTGCACGTCTTTCCCGCCCCATCGTGTGCTCGAGCTGACTCACGTTTTCCCCACTATGGACCTTCTGCGGGCGATTACCTTTATGTTTGGGTTTTTACTGGTCGCATTAACCAAGCTAGCGGCTGAATACATATTGCTACTGCTCCTCCACCACAGGAGAGGAGAGCAGGATGACAGGATGACTGCACCAGCAGACCACTTCTGTTTACTTCCCGCTATGTTTTCTACTTGGGTCTGCGAAAGTGGAAAGACGTCACGCTGAAGTTGTACGCATGCGCAAAGGGCTTTTTTCACCCTTTCTTTCCGAATGGGTGTATACATGCACGTCTATCCGAATGAAGATCGGACAAAACCACCCCTCTCGATCGGAAGTAAATTTCATTCTAATTAGGCTGCATCGGATCAAAACATTCTGATTGGCATGTTTACATGACGTATTTTTTTTCCAATTGGGCGTTTATTCCAATTAAATGTGCCCATGTAAATGTAGCTACTGTTGAATACAACTGCAGTACTCATTTAAACACAAGTAAATTGTTAAAAACAGCTTGTAACATTTGAATTAAAACACAAAGTACAGCTGTGACCAAAAGTTTTGAGACTGAATTAAAGCAGTACTAAATAACTTTTCCGCTCTTCCCACCCAGTGGTTAAAAGCAGAATTACAACTGTTGTAAACAACCGTGTCTCAGACGGCCATTGCTCGAGTGAAGGCCTTGCTGATGTTTACTCTGGTTTTAGCTCTTTCTCTGTCTTTTTTCAGTCTATGTCAATATATTTGTCTCTCTGCCTGTCCACTTGGCCTCCAAAACCAGATACAGTCAATCGTGCCTTAAACTAAAAAACAAGTGCAAAGTACAACATAAGGAATAAATTAGAACTCACCTGTTGTAGAGCAAATCTGTGCTGACATAATAAGGCACCCAGACCCACAATTCTGTCTGCCAAAAATATCAGGACTGGACAAAAAACAAGAGTTAATGATTTGGAGAGGTTGGACATGGAGGACGTTTAGATCCCATTCTGTATTCTCATCTGTGAATCAGCCCACTTCCTTAACAGAGAAGTAACCTGGAACATAAATGGTCTCAGGATGCTGTTAACATGACACAGGATTGATTGTAGCGCTAGTTTTTTCTTCTCAAAAAATACTTTTTTCAGAAGCTTCAACTATTGGAAAGGAGGTTTATCAGAGAAAAAGATTTTACCGTAAACTTCAGCAGTCCACTTCCAGTGTGCCTGTATCATCTAGTTCTGGAGAACATCTGTCTGTCCCTGATGCTTTTTTTGAAGAAAAGTGGCTTCTTTGCTGCTCCTTTTGACACTGGGCCATTATCTGAAAGTCCTCACCTCACTGTTCATCCAGAAAAATTTGCACTTAGCAAGCTCAGCCCTAATTGTGCCCTGATCCTGCAGCAACATCAACTCGGATTAATCTGCAGGTGACAAGTGTCAGAGAGAACTGGAGGACCACTTTGTTATGGGGTGCCGTTTGTAAAATGACACAATCAAATATTAACAGCAATATTTTTGATTATTTAGCCTGTCATAGGAGGAACAAAATGGGGTTCATTTTTCAAATGCATATTTTCAACTTGTTATTCATTTATTTATAAATGTTACAAGTACTAACTAAATATTTAGTTAACAAGCTAAATATATAGTTTGAAGTTTACTTGTTTTTTACAAACTAAATATTTATTTTCAAAATTAAATATTTAGGTCTGACCTAAATATTTATTTTCCAACCTAAATATTTAGTTTCAAAATGAAATATTTAACTTGAAAGCTAAATATTTAGCTCCAACCTAAATATTTAACTAATATACAAATTCATTTGCTGATAAGCGGACTACCAAAATAAAAACAGGACTTTATGAACTTCTACACCATGGCTCTAGCGCCAGCATCCAGACGGCCGTCGGACAACAGTGAGTTATGATTGATTTTAAGCACTTGAAGAGGCTCTTCCATTAAAAATGTTTTTTCTGAGGTTTCTGTTGAATATTTTAGCTCCACAGGTGTTCTTACCTTCATAGTGGGTGTGAAAACAGGTCAACAACTTCTCTTTCAGTTTTTATCTCTAAAACTATGCAGGGTGCGATAAAACCTGAGTTCAAACGGCCTGTATCTGTTTCATCACATCTCCTTTGTTCGTTAGTATTCGGCAGCTCCCGCAGTTGAAACCACGCCTAGCATGCTGCTGGCTAAAAGCTGTAGCATAAGACATAACAAACAAGAAGAGAGAACGTCTGATGTTGCCATGCGCGCCGGGGCAGGAACAGTATACCTTGCTCTCATAGGCTAGTTTGTTAGCCAATCTGAGTCCAGCAAATTCGAATAATGAATATGAACGAGCTGCTGCCAAAGTCTGATGGAAACAGCCGGGAACCAGCTGAATTTTGATGTAGACAGGTTGAAAGTTCCGTTAATCAGTGTTTCCTAATGTTTTTTAGATATAAAATGTTTCATATTACAGATTAATACTTTAGAAATAACAAGAAAGTCATTAAATTTGGATGAAATGGCCTCTTTAAAGTACATTGATGCAGTTCATGAAAAACTTGTAGCGAGCTCACCCCAGTGTCTGTAGTCACGCTGTTGTTTACTGTGCAGATAAGTTACCTCTGTCAGCTAAAGTTTTTTTTTTCATTAAAGAGAGTGTTGCACCGACAACGTCATTCACGGATGTTGGAGATGACGAATGACTCTTTTTTTGTCCAGATAAAAGAAAACAGAACAGCGCAGACTTGGGGATGGTCTTAGAACATGTATGTGGGGTTATTTAAAGGAAGTGCAGCAAGAACCCAGTACCAGGGGTGTTCAGGCTTAAGAGGCTAACCTGTAAAATTGAAATTACTTAAATTTTTAAGAGTGCCTCAGATCAGTTTATTGGTTCTGTGTGCTGAACAAATGTGACACTGTGGGATTTTTGGTCTTAGTACAATTTGTTTCTCTGTTCAAGATCTTTTGATTCCCTTGTGTTTGTGTATTTGTCATTTGGTCACACCTCTTTTATTTTAGCCATCGCTTATCTGTGTATTTTCGCTTCCTTTGTGATTTAGTTTCAGTCATTTCATTATGGTTTCTGTAGCTGCACAGGTCCGACAAAAAAACGGCCACGCATCATACGGGTTCTTCAAGGTTTTTTTTTATTCTTCTTTATACTCTCTTCCTCCATCAACATCGTGAAAACTACAAATTAAAGAACATTTAGCTCAGGTGTTACACATCACAGATCTCTTTGGGAGATTTCGGCTAATATCCTCTGAACAGTTTGATTCCTTTTTTATAACACAACAATACAATGAATAAAAATAAAGATCACAACATTAAACTGTGTTGCCTTCATGTATAAAATAATAAAACAAGAATGAACATTTATCGTATGCGCCTCTCGAACCACATGCAGAATAAGTTCTCTCCGTGCACGTCTTCTTTCTCTCTCTGTACATCTGGACTTCAAAACCCATAATCCCCTGTGATGCGTTCAGGTGAACAGTGACCAATAGAAAATCTCACTGCTTATGAACTACCTTCACAAGTGCTTATTTATTTACATGTGTTTTCTTTCTGTACCACTTTGACAACCCTTTACTTTCTTATTTATTCATTGTGAACACTAGTCTAGTAAATTCAAATCACTGCCTTTAGGGCATTTACAGTTTCTTTATTTCAGATTTCCCTCTTTTCCTCTGCTTAATTTGTCATACACCTGATTAGTTTTCTCTCAGTAAACATCTATTCCAACATAAATTCTGATATGATCATTCTAAATTTTCCTGGTTTTTACTGTCATTCCCTGTTCCTCTGCTTGTTTATTGTTTGCTGCCACGTCAGCTTTTTTGTTTTTTTCTTTATTGAAGAAGGTATTTATTTCACCTTTAAGCCTCCATGTGTGCTGTCTGCTCCTGAGTCATTTTTTGCATCATCCCTCATGACAGAGTTATGGTGCGTTCACACCGGCCCAACCGTCAGAAGCGGCAAGTTTACATGTAAAGTCTATGGTGAAGTGCGTCAGACAGACGTCAACGGCTCTGCGTCGCTTTGTGAGCGTTATGAGCGGCAACTTTTCAAGCTTTTCGAGCGTTTCAGGCGTTGATGCTTGAAACGCTTAAAAAGCTTGAAACGCAGAAAGTTCAGCTAGCTGAACTTTTGATGCTCTTAACGCTCTTGAAGCGGCATGTCAACCAATCAGAGCGTCTCATCGTAGTGACGTACCTGAATGAAGCAGGAAGTCTTCAAACAGGGCGCGGGACAGACGGAAGTAGCGCTGAAAGCAAATCTCATCCATATGTAGCTCCTGGAGCAAATGGTTTAACGCCTCAAACTCAAAACGCATCTGAAGAATGGGGTGTATCCACGGAGTAAATAAAGCCAAGCCACTCTCTCTATAACCGCCATAACAAAGGAAGCCCCGCCTTCACGCTCTTTTTAACGGTCAAGCGTTACGAGCTTTAACGCCTATGTGCTCTGACTGGCGGGCGTTATGAGCTTCAACTTTCAAAGGTCAAACTTGGAGCGTTATTGACGTTGACAAATGCCCCTTTCCCACCGACAAATCGGCACGGCGCGCTTGAGAGCGGTACAGTATAGCGCGGATCAACTCGCTTGAGGCGGTGGAAACATAAAGCGGACGTAAGTGGGGATATGGGCGTGCCCATCTGGCTATGAAAAGTGGCGCGCAAAAGTCTTTGTCCGCGACGTCACAGCGCGTGAAACAACAACAACAATGGCGGATATATGTGTGTGTTTGTACTTTGCGCTCTGTCTGTGGTTCATTTTGGTTGGTTTGAGTTTTGGTTCTTGTGGAGGAAGTCGCCATTGTCCAAAGTCAATTGTATTTTAAAATAAAATATTTGTATGGTTGCTGGGAGTTTTTTTAAAAGCCTTTTGCGGGAGCGCTTCTATATCACACCCACACAGTCGGGTCAATCAGGGGCTACCACTACGTAGGTAGTCGTGTGACTGGTAGCAGTTTACTGGACCAATCAGTAGACAGGTGGGCGTGTGGGCCCGCTTTGGGCCGCTTCGGACCACTGAGGAGATGGTCTGAAAAAAGAGACCGGGTTGGCGCGGAATGACGCGGTTAAGACCCGAGAAAGGCGGTGGAAAAGGGTCCGCAGGGGACTAAAGTGAACCGAGCCACACCATGTTCTGTCAGTGGAAAAGCGGCAAAAGTGGCCGGTGTGAACGCACCATTATACCAATAAAATTAAGGTTCCTTGCATTAAATTCATTATTTCAATTTTAGATCAAACACATTTTCAGCTGAAGGTTTTTTCAGTATTTTTTACGCGTCATAAACATTGCTGTCTAACTTAAAATCTTTCAGGTAAAACTTCTCTATTCTCAAATCTCTCACCCAATGCTGGATACATGCCAGATCTCATTGTTTGAGCCACATACAGATCTGTTTTCTCCTGTGTTGTGCTTGTGGTCTGTGTGACGTTGAATGTGTGATTCTGTGTTTGTACACTTCACAGAGAAACAAGCAGACACACAGGCATAAAATCCACCAAACCTCTCCTAATTCCTCCCGTAATTTATGGCTCTCAGATATATGTCATGCTTAGGCTAAACAAACAGTCCTTTGTCTCTGACAGCAGCCTTTGATCACAATGAATCGGATTCACTGTCTATCTGGCATACAAGATCTACCCTGCATCACTGCTACGGCTGCTGAAAGGATTTCTGCTCAGTCCCCTCCCCCTTTCCCACCCCCACCCCTTCCACACACACACTCACAACCCAGTGCTGATAGAAGTAACCTCATCACACTTCCACAAGCACATGTTCTTCTTAAAGTCAAAGCCCACCTCCCCTCATCAGTTTACTCTGAACTTGTGACCCTTGCTAACAACTCGCTCCTCCTCCTGCAAAGCCAGTTTCTCTGCAGGACATCTTTCCAGCAGGCCCCACTGGGTGACTGACAGCCGCGGGGGAGTTATCAAGCTGTGGGAGGGGGAAATCTCTGAAGTTAGCCACCAGAATTCAGAGGAGAGACACACAAGTTGACATGACCCCCCCCCCCCCCCGTATAAACTGCCGGGCAAGTTGATGTTCTCACCTGTCAGCTGCCTTGTTGGAGGTAACGCTCTCCAGATTTCAATCAAATAAAAAGCTACAATTTTGGCTTGTTTTTGTCTGTAATGACTGGTGGGTGAGATTTTTTTTTAACAGTGAGCCAGATGGACATGAGTTATGAGTGTGTAGAGTTACACAAGATAATTTTGCATGTCACTGCTGGCCTGGACTGACAGTAACACTGGTTGACTCAGGAGAGTGAAGATTAGCGGCACTTGTGTAACAGAGACACGTTGGGCAGGTACTGTTCTCCTGCTGAGCGAGAAACAAACCACTGTTGACATCCCTGTCACCAACACTCATTTCCAGCGCTCAATGAGATTAGACTCAACTGGCGGCGGTAGAGACAGAGGCATCAAATTAAGCAAAAGCAGCTGACAACGAGCATGTTTGGTGCACAAGCTTTCTGCAGGCTGTTTTCATCTGCTTTGCTTTGCATGAAATGTTATCTTTCAGCCAGCATTCCAAGAGAAGGGATCAAACATTAACGTTGGGGTAGCTGTTTGAGGACAGAATGCAACAAAAGAAAAAGTGTGGGTTCAAAAAAGTTAAACTTTAAAGCATATATCCTTTTATGACACGCCTGGGAGGCAGATTTCATCATGTAGCTTTAACTTTTGCCGACACTGTGATGACACAGACATAATTCATTGCTCTGCTCCTGTTTCTCTCTGGCACAAACTCTGATATCATTCACCCCGTCACTCACCCACATTTACACATAGACTTCTTATCCCTCACACACATACAAACAAATGCACCCACCCACCTAACTAAGAGCTCACATGAAGCCATTTTGACAGAGTTAAGTTGTCAGGGAAATGGAAAGGAAATGACACAGGGCATATTTTCCCAAATCTCCGCTGTTGGCATACTCTGCTCTGGCACGGAGCCTGTCAGCAGCCTGTCTCCTCAGTTTAGCCATCAGAGACAGCCACAGCCTCAAACACACTGAGACACACTTGTCCTTAGACAGAAGGAAAGACAGAGAGAAATGTCAACAATGATACAGAGATGTGTGCAGGTTTGAGAAATAAAGTTGAAGAGGAGCAAGACATGAAACAGGAAAAAATGGAATTAAATTTGGAATTAAAATGAGAAGAGGGAAAGATACTTTAGTTCAGCTATAGCCTTGCTACTCTCACCCCCCTTTACTCAAACAGAAATGTCAAATGCCAGGACGTCATCCTTTTTACCAGACCTGTAACATAACCCTTGCGCTCGAGGCTCCACATGTCACCCCAACTTTGCAAAAGTGACTTTGATGAGGTGGCAGCCAGCCAAAGCAGGCAGCCCATGCATCTACCTGCTCCACTGGAGGCCCCGCTTTGGTCCTGATGCAAGTCTCCCACAGCCCCAAGGTTTGCTGCTGGTGCTCCCCTGAACTCATGCACACACAGCTGTCTTAAGCCATCCAGCAGCTGCAACAGACACACTGCTGTTCTCCCACAATCCTCAGGGCTAAAACTGCCTGCTGTCGCACAGAGCACAGCTAATTTTATGGGCTTGTAGAGGATAAACACCAACAGGATTCAATTTAAACAAACACTGAGGCCTTGTGTCCTGAATAGCACACTATGTACCATCGATGTATATCAAGGTCAAGCAGGGTTCTAAAACTACTTATTGAGCAACGAGGTCCATCACAGTCTCAGAATGTGTTTTCAAATGAGTCTCGATTCAATTATTTGGTCTTATTCTGTTTTTTTCTTTTATTTTACATCCACAAAGCAAGTGACACATAACGACACAACCTGCCATCTCTATGTTTTACCTCAGCACATCTGAAAATAAATGTCCCTTTTTAAAGCTCTTTTCATTTTTACTCTAATGACCCATTGTTTGAAAATTGATCAACATAAAGACAGGGAGGCAGATAGATGAGACATGGACAGATTTTATTACTTTTAAGGAGGGAAAAAAAGAAAAACAAATGTTGGATGTTCAGATAAAATACAAATGTAATAAACAAATTAAGATTTAATTGAACTCAATCTGGTCTACTTTACTGAAGAAGAATGGAACGCAACAAAAACACATTTTATTTCCAGTCACAACCATAAATTGATTGTTTCTTATTCCTTATATACCAATTATGTATAAATATAATGGCACCTGAGTACATGTCACATTAAAAGTTACTGAGCCCCTCAGGGGACATGGTATGAAAAAAAAATTTAAGGTCAGAAAAAAAAATTGCGTTATCCTGAGAAAGTTTTGAAAAGCTTGTACTTCCTGTATTCCGTTCCCCCCTGTAACTTTGACATAAAAAGACCAAATGTCTTCATATTCACTGAAATAAGTGTCCATGATGAGAGGATTGAGGACAGAAAAGGACAGGCTTGTCAGTCAAAGTATTCAAAAGTAAGGAGGGGGGAACGGAATATTTCAGGATGCTGAGAAATCCTGTTCCCCCCTGTAACTTTGACTGTCTGTCTGTCTGTCTGTCTGTCTGTCTGTCTGTCTGTCTGTCTGTCTGTCTGTCTGTCTGTCTGTCTGTCTGTCTGTCTGTCCGTCTGTCCATCCATCTACATATATAAAGTAATATAAAAACATGGCAGCCTAAACAAACAAGAAGTTATAGAAAATAGTGTTTGGTGGATGATAATCATTTCAATTGAAATTCCAAAATGTTTTTTTAATCCCAGAGTAAAATTAATCATTGTTGTAGCTCAGACTAATCAAGTCTAACCGCCGGGTTTAGTGTACGTGAATACCGAGAGACTTGATTCTCATGGCGAGTAAAAAAACACTCTAAACCATTTTCGTTTTCGTTCATTGATTTAACGGAAGCTTAATAAAGCAAGAACTTCGACAGGGAAACTTGTCCTTTTGTCAGTCTAGCTTCAGTCTAGCGAGAAACTGATCTGAAGGGCTGTGAAGCTTGTCGGCTCCGCCCCTCTGGCTGCGGTGCGCGCTCCCGAGACAGGGGAAACAGAATATTTCAGGGGAACACATTTTCGCACAAGACCTGGAATACAGGAAGTACAAGCTTTTCAAAACTTTCTCGAGATAACGCAAAACTTTCTCGGGATAACGCAAAACTTTCTCGAGATAACGCAAAACTTTCTCGGGATAACGCAAAACTTTCTCGAGATAACACAAAACTTTCTCGGGATAACACAAAACTTTCTCGAGATAACGCAAAACTTTCTCGGGATAACGCAAAACTTTCTCAAAATAACGCAAAACTTTCTTGGGATAACGCAAAATGTTTATATCTTTTTTTTTTTCTGACCTTAAATTTTTTTTTCATACCATTATAATAAGCTATTGAATAAGAAGCTTGTTTTTATCATTTATTAATTTTTTGGCCTAACAGATTTTTGTGAGAAGTTTAGGAGTCACTTAGTTTTGGGCTTCCATGAAATTAAAGTGCCACAGTTTAATTTTACTGGACATTGGGGCCAGCAGTGACTCCTTTTACTTTTTGGCACTATAAATGACAGATTGGTACAATTATATGTTGGCATTTATTTTCCTGTCGTATCCAAGTTTTCCAAAGCAAGCAATAGTTGGAACAGAGAAGCAGAGGTCAGACCACTGCTGTCGGTTGCGTGGAGGCCTCAGGGGAAAGACCAGAGGCCAGCGTCACCTTTCACCACTGTCCTGTCTGCAGCTGGGACAGAGCAGGGATACAATCAAGGACACGCATGTGTGGTGTGGTTTTGTGTGTAAGTGTGTTTGTTTACATCATTCTGTTGTTTTCTGCCAAGAGACTTTTGATTATCCTGTCCTGAGGGAGTCCTCTCCTCAGGGAGCGTAGATGATTATCCTGTAGATATGGCCTGTCACCGGTTCCCCTATGTGCACACACATGCACAAACATCCCACACATATACTGCATACACTGGCAAGGAGAAACACAGTTAACATGTACTCCCCAGGCAGTGTGGGGGTCACTCAGTTCTCTATTTCAAAGGAGTCAGGGTCGCCACTGAGCCAGTCAAGGCCCTGTGGAAGCAACCAGTCATATGTGATTTTCCAGTCCGCTGCTCTGTGATGAGCAGGTCGGGCCATAGCTCAACCCCCCAGGGTCCAGCCCACAGAGACACTGGCAGTCTTGGAGCTTGTCCACCTTCTGTTCCAGCCTTGTCCTATCGTTAGGAATGAGAGCCCATCATGGAACTGCCAACCAACCCTGCAGTCATCATCCTCCTCTGCTTCCCTGTCTCTACGGGGCCCCAGCCCTGGTAAATTATGCTTACCCACACCATTATTAGTCTCATTATAGACCCATTTGAGTGGCTTTCAACCTGTCACAGGCGCTCAACTATGTCTTCAGCTTGAATTGATTTCCTCTGACAGGCTTTTCTTAAACTAAAAGACTTGGGGAGTAGAGCCATGTTGATGTGAGTCTGGAGAGGAAGAGGGAAATGCACGGTGAAGGTTGTGAGACTGATGTAAAACACTTATTTGCTTTTATGACAAAGCAGGTTTTGGCATATACGTACTTATAAAAAATACTTTTGAATTTTAGTTGGAAGCACGCTGGCAGACTGAGCTTATCTTCCTGCTTGCTGACACATTTTTAAACACAGCTGAGAAATGACCCTCATTTCTGGAAATCCACCGTCTTTCAATTCAGTTCTGTTTAGCAAACTGATGCAGTTCACCTGGATATCCAATCGCCTGTCAACGTCTAGATTACTCATTTATTCATTTTATATGTTATGTTCCTGCTTAGTCCTCCACTACATCTTTCATTCTGTCATCACTAACATGAGACGGGACTCCTCTGGGGAAAAGCAGATTTTTCTGGTAAGGGCTGGGAGACATGCGTACCAACGAGAACAGAGCCAAAATCTCTCAGTCTGTGATGGCTCATTTGGAAATGTTGCCCTGGGCTCTTGTTCCCTTTCCTCTTTGCCAAATACAATAATTCTTTTTCATTTCTCCTGCCCACTTTTTAAATTATGTGATTTCTCACTTTCAGCTCTGGTCTCTTGAAGTATTTTATTGAATTTCCTGCTGGACTCAGCTCAGTAGTAAATTTACATTTTGCTTTAGCTAAGCTTCCCTCTGCTGTTAAACTTTTCTCTCATGAACAGACTTTTGCAACATGGCCAACCTCACAAGACCTCGCTAACCTTTTTCAAGCCTCCCTTTTGCGCAAACGCTACATTTGATTCTATCGTGTTTTTGGTATATTTAATTTCATTTCCTCCACCTTTCTGTCCAGATTAGCTGTGGATGACGACATTGTTGTGTTATTGTTCGTCTCGATCACATAGATTGACAGAAGGACCTCGACCAGCTTTTCTCCTGATCAAGGCTGATCTAATCCATATTACTGTGTACTTTCTCCCACTCAGCTACTCTGTTCTTGGCAGACACAGCTTTAAAACCCAGAGAGCCCAACATCCCTGTTGCCCCCCCACCACATGTGTTTGCAATTCCCCTCCGGGGGGTTATGATTCAACAGCGGCATCATCTCAATTCGTCTCAAAGCATAAAGCATTGCAAGAGAAACTAAACTGGGAGACAAGGCAGCCCTTTCTACCCCCCCCCCATCTGAGGAAAGATCCTGAGCATGTTTGGCGGAGTTGGACGTGAAGCTCGCTCTCCAGGATGTGGGAGTTTAGAAGGAGACTACCACACCGGCCTAATCACATTACGAGTGTCATATTTTGTGTCAAGCTGTCACTTTCAATTTGAGCCACCACACTGCAACAACAAGACCAGGCTTCCTTCACATTACTGTTTTGATTGGAGCTTGATAGTGTCTAGGCTGGAACTGAGTGAACACAGCAATAAGGAAAAACGTTCCACGGGAATAGAAACGCTGATCATATGTTTAAAGTTAGTAATGGTCGGGATGTGGATGAAGGGGATGAATGTGTCTGTTCAGAGACTCTACTGACCTCTTCACATGTCTGATCTTATATTTGGTCCCCTGTTTGAACTTGTCTTATATCTCATCATTCAATCTGTAACACTGATGGAGATTGCTTTGAAATGGGGGGGAAGTGGTGGTGGGGGGGGGGGGG
>SSNP01000068.1:2402811-2416393 GCA_006937955.1 Pachypanchax playfairii
GGGGGGGGGGGGGGGGGGGGGGGGGGGGGGGGGGGGGGGGTGCAAGTAAAGTCTGTGCAGTTGCCTAACTGATCATGTTCTGGGCAACAATTTGGTAGATATTTATGTCCATATTTCTCAGTGAAACAAACTACACGTGAATCTTAAAAGTATCTGTCTCTACATGACAGACAGACAGGGAGACCGACAGACAGCTTAATTGTCTTAAGATGCGTCCTCTAGCATCAGAAAAATGGCACAAGAACATGTTAACAACATGAAAAACACAATTTTCATTGGAGTGGATCTTTAAGGAACTGCTTAAACTAGTAAGTTTTGTGTCCAGCTGACTTCCTGTATTTGGATGCTGTTGTTTTTACCCCAAACCATTTGTTGTCTCAAAAACAAAATAAAGGGCAGTTAAATGAAAAGGAGAGATGGACTCTGAGTGGCTTTGAGCATTTTAAGGAAGAAATATTTGCATATTTTTCTTTTTACTTTTTAAATATTTTTGTTGTTAAAGTGCTGAAAGGACTGACTCCAAACTTTAATTTGTATTTCACTCAGTCTAGTATTATGTTTTGAAAAGATATTCCACACAAAACCTCTTTTTTTCTTAATTTAAATATAATTGAAAAAGACACAGGAATGATTGAGGTTGTTTTAATCAAGAAATACAGTTTTTTTGTTCATAAAAAACAGAACCAACATAAACATTTAGACTGAGGGTCAATAACTAATAAAAAAGCTGTTGAGATACTGAGATGTATTTAAAGCACCAGCCTAATAATCTGAAGAAGGCACAAAACACTTGTTTATTTTGTCATTTTGGTGTTATTGTAAAGCTAATCCTCTGAAGGCCACACACCTGACAGTCATCAGCATTACTCAGACTTATTACAGTTCTAAACAATTTGAATGACAAAGTATGAATGAAACTGCACAAAGACCTGATGCTGTTACAAAGGCGTTCAAATGCGAGTAACTTGTCATGCTCTGAGTGTTCCTCCTGACATGATTTATCATACCTCATCTACATTCCAGCTTGTTATACAGATAATGGTCAATAAATTCTCTGTAGACAATGTTGGTGGATTAAAGGGAAATCACAGCCATTATAAATCAATCCCAGAGCAGAGGGATCTGTTGTTTCAATAATGTGCATCATTAGTTTGAAAAGTAGACCTCACAACGTTATTTTTCTCCAGATTTCGCACTTGTCTATAACATTTTCTACACATAAAAAGATGCCAAGTTGCTGTTATATTTTTGTGCAAATCAGTTTTTTTTCTTTTCTTTCCCACATCTTTGTACATTTTTCTTTAAACTTTTCCCTTGGTTACACTGCTGAAAAGTATTAAGGGATGCATTATGAGAAATGTTTATTTTGCAGCTAAACAGATGTTTCTGACCATGTAGCTGTTATTAGAGGAACTAACTTTAATGTAACTAAACTTGGCTGAGGTAAAAAGCAGGTTTCTCAGGGAGCCTAACGGGACATATTTACAGAACTTGGAGTCTGACCCTGCATGTGGAACGTAGCACAGGATTAACAAAGGGCTTGTAACTTGTACCAAATGATCATATATTTAGGAAAGATGTAATTGATGTCAGGTTGAACTGCAATTATGAGCAATTATGAAGTCTTAAAGAAGCCATTTCACACAAACTTTATGACTTTGTGGTTATTTCTGAAGTATTAACCTGTAGTATGAAACATTTTATATCTAAACAACGTTAGGAAACACTGATTAACAGACCTTTCCATCTATCTGTGTGAAGATTCAGCTGGTTTCATCAGGCTTTGGGCAGCAACTCATTAATATTCATTATTCAAATTTGCTGGACTCAGATTGGCTAACAAACTAGCCTATGAGAGCAATGTATACTGTTTCCTGCCCCGCTGTGCATGGCAACAGACACATAGGGTGTTTCTCAATGCCGTGGAACCTTGCCTTGATGCCTCGGTCCCGCCTCAGTTGCCTAGGAGATACGTCATCGGGACCGCCAAGGCGCGCTCCAATGTTCATGTGCTACAGAGGCATCTGTACTCTGTTGGCCCGCTGTTTAGCTTACATACCAAGGATACATGGGACGTGCCATGATGCCTTCTCTCAGTCACAAATTTCCCAGAATACATCGCAGTATTTTAAAAAAATGGTGGTTGAGGAGCCGGCAGCAGCTACTTCAAAGGCAAATGTCCTTTTTAAATGTAAGTTAACTGATTGTTGCTTTAGGGCTTATATTTAAAATGTTTTTTTCTTTAAATCCATAGCAGTTATTCGGTTGGTTAGTTGCGTTATAGTTGCAGCTTCGGTGGTTAGAAGGTACTAACTTGCTTGCACATTTATTTTTATTATACTTTTATTAACATTTCTAGTTCCATGGCTGAAGGACTGCTGCTACACTACCATGCTACTATGATGGACGGGACATAAACAGTACGCGTGAGCAGGTAGCCACGGTCACATGAGTTAAGTCTGTTCCAGTGTCCTCGTAAGCAAGATGCCTCGCCTACTAAGGCACTGCATCAGTAGGCAAGGTTCCTTGACACTGAGAAACACCCCCAGTCTGGAGTTTGGGTTACCTTGGAGTTCAAACAAACCTTAAAATCATGACACCCAGTCTCTTCCGGTTTGATACGTCTAACAGCTTTTAGCCAACAGCATGCTAGCTGTGGTTTCAACTGCAGGAGCTGATGAATACTAACGAGCAAAGGAGTTGTGACGAAACAAATACAGGCTGTTCGAACTCGGAAAAACTCAGGTGTTATCGCCACCTTCGTAGTCTGAGAGATAAAAACTGAAAGACAAGTTGTTGCCCTGGTTTCACACCCACTATGAAGGTAAGAACACCTGTGGAGTTAAAATATTCAACAGAAACCTCAGAAAAACCTTTTTAATGGAAGGGCCTCTTTAAAGTCATCACACACACACACACACACAAGTGTGTTTTGGTATCCTTATGGGGACCGTCCATTGACTTCCATTGATTTTAGTAACTAGATTTATACCTAACCCAAACCCTTTTACTAACCTTAACCATTACTGATCTATAACTAACCCTAAGACTAACTAAAACTCTATTCACACCATACCTATAAACCTAACCCCTAACCCTAAAAAGGGGAGTCCCCCTCATGGGGACCAGGCTTCGGTCCCCACAAGAACCCTCGGACCCCAGAAAGATAGTAAAAGTCAGGAAACGGGTCCCCAGGAGGTCAGAAATACAAACCCACACACACACACACACACAAGTGTGTTTTGGTATCCTTATGGGGACCGTCCATTGACTTCCATTGATTTTAGTAACTAGATTTATACCTAACCCAAACCCTTTTACTAACCTTAACCATTACTGATCTATAACTAACCCTAAGACTAACTAAAACTCTATTCACACCATACCTATAAACCTAACCCCTAACCCTAAAAAGGGGAGTCCCCCTCATGGGGACCAGGCTTCGGTCCCCACAAGAACCCTCGGACCCCAGAAAGATAGTAAAAGTCAGGAAACGGGTCCCCAGGAGGTCAGAAATACAAACCCACACACACACACACACACACACACACACACACACACACACACATATATATGTACACATGTTTGTGTATAACCATGTTTTATATATATATAAAACATAAAATGGTTATACAACACAACGGACATAATGGACATCAAATGTGACCATCTGGTAACAGCCTCTGTTTAACGTTGTCCTATTGTCCTTCTACATCGAACACACAAGTGTGTCATTTCATAGTTTGCAGCTTTAAAAACCCTGTTGTGGACTTTTATTCTGAGGCAGGCAGCAGAATTCCTGATTTGTCTCTGGGCTCAAACTGAATAATGCAATCCAGATCTTGATATGTGTCACCCACCACTGAGAGGAAGCAGCAGCACAGAGAAACACAGAGAAATTTGGAATAAGAAAGAAATTTAGAAAGTGAGAGAGACATTAAAGGCCAAGTGTTTTCCATACAACAAGGCAGGTAGAGCTTTAGATCTGACAAGCTTCTCTGTAAACAGCCTCCTCAGATCCTAGCAGCAGGAGGTTCCCCTTCAGCACGCTCCTTTGTCTATCAAAGTGTTCCTGAAGCAATGAAGGCCACTGGAGTTGCACTACTTACCACTTCCCTGCCTCCCACTCTGGGTTTTTACATCTCCCCCACTACACACTCACAAAATAAAAGTGATAATCTCCTCCTACCCCCACCGGTATTCCACCTCCCCTTCCCCTTTCTTGCCTCCAGCTCCTCATTGTGTTCTCCTTCAAGTGTTTCTAAGGTTCTTCTCTTACTTCATGTCCTTTCGCTTCTCTTCCTCCGACACCCTTTAAACGCTTGTTTTGTTCTACATTCTACTAAAGACATATGTTTACACAATTTTGGGGTTTGCCTCATTTTGCAAGCAGGGAAACCTGCACCTTTTAATGAGAATCAATACACTTTGGTCTTGAGTGGAAAGTAACTGTGAGGCTCATTTTCATTTTCTCTCCACTCCTTCAGTGGGCCTTAAGATCCAGCTCTACAAGCTCCTTCCTGCTCTCATCCTCCACCGATCAAAGCCTGTTCGCACAGATATATTTCCCCTCTCAGACAATGCCTCTTCTCAAGGTGCTGTCAGGTTCCCTTCTTTGCTTTAATTTCATCTCTTAAACTTTTTTTTAATCCCCGTACCCCCTGCCTCCCTTCCCTCTCCTTCCTTTGTGAAAGCTGTCAGCCTTGACAGTTTGTTGCCGGGAGGGAACTTGTGAGAAGAGAAGGTAGGTGCACTCTTACAAAGAGCCGCCGCCTGGCTGCACCTCACTCACACTGTCACTCAAACCAGGCTGACTCGCTCCTACACACGCGTACACTCACACAGATTAAGTGACACACCCTGGCCTTCATGCACCGGCAACAACACAGTGCTATTTACACTCAAATACACAGAGTGAAACATGACAGACACCTTGACCTTGTGTTTGTTGTGTCTCATAAGGTAAGGAAGGAAGGGGGGGGGGGGTGAAGAGGAAAGCTTAGATGTGAGGCCAGTTGCGCTGCTTGGGTGTCTCAGATCACACGCCTGAAGGAAACTCCAAGCGACAGAGCCATGATGGAGCGCTGGCAGAGCTGGCGCTGACAGGGCTCCGATGACAGACAGAGGCTGACAGACGCTGACATCTTCTTGTCGCCTCGGGGAGATAAGCAGCCCTGAATGAAACCTGAGGAGTTCAGCCTGCAGACATGACTACCAGCAAACCCTTGCAAGTTTAATCCTTAAAGTTCATCCAAAGACAACTGGATGACAGAAGGAAGGGAAGAAAAGGAAGACAACAGTAGGATCAGTTAATTTTCTTAAAGTGAAGTGAGACTTTACCCTGAGAGAAAGGACTGAGTTTGTGAAACATTAATTTACCCCCCAGCCTCCAAATATCAACTGTCCCTGTTTATGTCTTTATTTTTGAGCTCAGAACAGGTGAATGTCTTCTTCTGTTCTTTTTAAGAATTGGAGCCTGAATAATTGCTTTAATATTTACAAGTAAGAGTCTATTCAGGTAGATTTCACTCAGCCTGATATCAAGAAATAAAATATTAAGCCCACAAGTTGTTGTTTGAATTAGCATCTCAGTTTTATCTGTGACAAATAAAAGCCAATGAGATGAGCTTTGATGGCTGAACAGAGGATCCACTTTAACTTGTGTTTAACTTCTAAAATCTTTTTTTGCATGTCTAGAAATTGTTTGGAAGGTATTTTTGAATAAAATAAGTTTGCTGTCACTTAAAATTCAACCTATTCTTTTGATCCGGTCAAAAGTCAAAATCTAAAATCTCAGTAACAGGAAGTTGTGATATTTAATGTAAAACTTGCTAGCAAGTGGAATCTGAAACAACAAAATCATTGTTAAAAGTTTGTTTTTACAACAGACAGTCCCTCGATGTACATTTACTTACTGACATCTTCATCTTCTATTTCTATGTTGTGTTGATATAGAAAAGGCAGATGGAATTTTTTTTCTGTCAAACAGAAACTTTCAGGAGTAACTTGATGTTTGTGTGATGGAGTAACAACCACTGACATGTCAGACAGACTGAACCTGTCAGACAACAAAAACCCATGTGTTGTCACGGAAACATCAGCTGCAATACTTCTTAATGTCCGATCATGAAGATTCTGAAAAACATTTGACAGGAAATTGATTTGCGAAATAAACCACAGCAAACAGTTACTACATTCAAGTTAGGCCCTGTCCCAATACCCGCACTTGCGCCCTGGTACACTTCAAATGCGCGTTCCCGATGAGGGACACGAGTGCGTAGGGTGTCCTGATTCTCCAGGGTGGAGAGTTGTGCCCTTGGCTCCGCCCCTTTTGAACCCTTGATCCGCACTTCGCCGAAGCCCGCATCAGTGCAGACTTCAGTGAAGGGTATTACCCACAATGCATTGCGTGTGAATTTTGACGGAAGAAGAAGGAGAAGGTGGAGAAATACCTGAACGATACGGACCAAAAAATATTTTCTCAAGTGTAGACTGCAAATAATCAAAATTTTATTTTATTGTCTAGATGTGTAATTACAATCGAATGATTCTCTGTTGGAAAGATGTGTCACATATCTGATCAGTTCCTGTGCTTCATTCTCCTCAAAATAAAATCATTTTAGTTGTCACGGAGAAGGAACGCTGTGGTACAGGTCATTGACGTAATCCCTGCTGTCCCAATACAGCTAATATGTGCGCACTTCTTCACTATACGCCCTTTGAACCCTTATGTGCATTTCTGCTAAGTCCGCTTCATGGAAGACCGTAGGGTGCAGTGCGGGTATTGGCACAGGGTCTTAGTGTATGGAGGAACACAGGAATGGAGGCAAAATTTGAAAGAAAATAAAACTGATGTAATAATAAAAATGCAGGAACCCACAAAACTTTAACTAAAATATATGAGGTTAAAAAAGGGAATAACAAGCCAAACTGAAGCAAATGGATGAAACTGACAATGATCTTAAAACAAACTCAAACAGACTGAGGAGAATGTCGAGTAAGAGGAGGGATTATTACGTTTGAACAGCTGGACTGATGAGCAGAAGCAGAACACGTGAGAGTGGAGAAAAGGGGAGATAAGATGTCATTATGAAAGATGAGGTATGAGGAAAGACGAAGGCTATGACACAGGTGAACTGGAATATATTGAAAACATGAAACTAAATCAATTATAATTATTATTGTACATGGTTGGATATCAAGGAGAACATGGTTGAGTTTTAAATGTTTAACTTGTCCAGTTCCTGTTGTGTGATGTAGCTAATGACTGTCATGTTTGTCATGTCTTGAGTTTCTTTTGTTTTACTTATCATGTTGTTTTTGCTAGCGTTTCCTGTGATTTTATCTTGTGTTTCCTGTTTGTCTTTGTGTCTTTCTGTTCTCTTTATTTATGGTCAGGATTTTATTGTTGCTTGTTTGTTCTGTATTCTCATGTTCCTTGTGTTTTTATTCATTCTTGTTGTTCGCTTGTTTTTTTTTTTTTGGTTTCTGTATTCTTCTGCCTTTCTGTTTACTTCCCCAGTTCTTGGTGTTTTGGTCTCTGTGATTCTTTCTTTCTAGATAAATAGCTCCTTGTCTGGTAAATATTTCACACCTGTTCATTATTTCTTCTAATTAGTTCCTTGTATTTCCTCTCTAGCCCACCCTTTGTTTAATGGAACTCCAGACCTCCATAAGTACTTCTACATCAGCCTTGTGCTTTGTCTTTGTTAAAAGGGTTTTATTATACATTCATCTTTACACATCAGGACTGAGAATGTGAGAGGCTGATTTTCATCTTAAAAATAAATCTGTTGTGCTTGTTCATCAATAGTTAATATTCCTGGCAGTCAGTACATTTACATGCACACCTAAATCGAGCTTTTGGCAGAAGTCGGACTAAGGATTAGCCCCCTGGCGGGAGATGTATCCCAGTTTACATGTCACTTGGAGAATCGATTTATTGAAAGAAGTGCGCTCACCGCTGCTATGGTAGGTGGCGTCATGAGACCCTTCGCGGGGGCGTTCTTCCGGTTTGCGTCAAACAAAAAAACAGTTGCGTTAGTGAAAAAAATTTAAAAATTATCTTCCACTTACGCTTGAGTTAGCCGCCATCTTCGTCTTCTTCTTCGTTTACTGTTTTGATGTTTATCTGCTGCCGATGTCATTTCCTGAAGGGGCGGGCCAAATAGCTCTACTAAGCATGTAGAGAAAACCAATTTTGAATCGCATTATCCGGGTAGCTTAGTGGGACTATTCAAAGTCCAGTTCGTTTCGACTTCAGTCCAACTAAGCCGTTTACATGTGTTTCTGAAGTCCGATTTCAGTCGGACTAAGGCAATAAATCAAATTTCTCTGGCTGCATTTAAACATACTGAATGTTTCCTGAGCATATGTTGATATTTGGCTAATTCTTATGGCAGTTGCTACAGGTCAGGCATTCCGGATCATTAGCTTACCCTTTTGACACGGCAGACTATCGGACCAACAAGGAGCAAGTTATTGGTCCGTACTGACGTTTGGTCCAGAACTTGTTCCATACAGATAGATGGCACTTAAAATTTGTTCCATATGTATCGATATTTTGAAAGTTTTAATTGGACCTAAATGGCGATTAAAGTTTATGTTTGAACATATCTCCCCAAGGAAGACGTTTGGCATATGCAGCAATGCTTCTAGTGCGTCTTTTGTATAGCTGGACAAATTTCACACGCTGATATTTATGGACAGTCTTTTGTACCTTATCAAAGCTCTCAAACTCGGCTCCCTTTGCTAGTAAACAATCTGCTACCATTTTCAAATGTGATGCACATGTGCTATGACAACCATATACAGTATTTACAGAAATTGACACATGCGCAGTCAGACAGCTGCTTCCGTACCAATAAATTTTAGTTGTAGGGGCCCGGCAGCTACCGTACCAATAGCCACTGCGAATCCTTATAGTCTTCAGAACAGCATACTCAGTAAACATAAGCATGAAGACGTGCATATAAGGTTTGAATTTCTGACATTGAAAGTTGGAGTACTATTATCGTAACGTTATATGCTGCAAAGTTTAATTTTAAAACTGATTGTCCCTTTTCCCGTTGAGATTAAACTCAGACTGAGAACTAGTTATATACTCATTTTACTAACTATTTCATTTGGTTATTTCAAAGCTGACAGCTACCTCAAACACAGCAACTTTACACCCCCCACCCACCTTTCAAAAATAAAACTTTTACAAGTCAAAGTGCATATTTTGAGGATGATTTTCCTCAGAGGCAAAAAACTCCTTTCTCTGAGTCCTGCAGATGGCAAACAGCACATTAATTTGACTGACAGCTCCAATCATTCTTTCATGTTTACTTGGCAAGTTCAAAATGTGAGTGACATTCAGCTCATTGGATGGAATGTCTTGAAGGCAGAGAACGGGGTAAAAAATTAGACAGAAAGCAACATCTTCCATGCATGACAATCCCTCCGCCTTCTTCTGCCATCTCAACCACCCACATGCCCGCAGAAGGAACATTGTTCCTCGTATGCTCCATCTGTTTCCATCATCTCACCATTCTTGTCATTGCCTTCTACCACAAAATCCGTTCTGATAGCAAATCACCATGGCTCGTCAAATGACGTCTAATCCTTTACAGTTTTATAACTAAATCCTCTTCTTCTAACTTTGTCTCGCATCATATACAGTAAAGTCATCCACCATATTTGCTGAAAAAATGTTGCCAGCCACCACAAGCTGCAGCAGATCACACAGAAGAGTGAAGGAAACGCCCCTGCATAACCACATACATTAAAACATCCAGATATATTTTTCTTCGGATGAGATGAAATATTTATAAGGATTTGAGAGCTGCTAGCTGCAGTTTTCTTCCTTCTCTCTTCCCAAATTACACATAATGTTTTAGATTTAGATTATGTGTAATTTGTGTTAGAAAGAATTTAACCAGAACTTAATGTGAAAACCCACATATTTCTGTTTTCATTATAATTATGTTACAGCAAAATCTATATAGTAAAGTTGAGCCACACTAGTGGAGGCTGTAAGATTTTCTTTGGACTAAAGTCATAGTTTTTGTTTTAGCTTGCTCCTGTTTTGTTAGTGATTTTTGTCTTGTTTCTGTACTCTATGTCCAGTTAAAGAGATATTTTGTCTTTTTTTTTTAAGTGTGTTTTTACTTTAAAGTAACTAATAATAATAATAACCCATTGGAGATAGTTTTCTGAAGAGACAATTCCATAAAAAATGGTTTTTCTGAGGTTTCTGTTGAATATTTTAGCTCCACAGGTGTTCTTACCTTCATAGTGGGTGAAAACAGGTCAACAACTTCTCTTTCAGTTTTAATCTCTCAAACTACGCAGGTGAAAATAACACCAGAGTTCTCTCGAGTTTTAATGGCCGGTACTTGTTCGTCACAACCCCTTTGCTTGTTAGTATTGATCAGCTCCCGCAGTTGAAACCACGCCTAGCATGCTGCTGGCTAAAAGCTGTAACATAAGACCTAACAAACAGGAAAACACGGCGTCTGACGTTGCCATGCGCAGCGGGACAGGAAACAGTATACCTTGCTCTCATAGGCTACTTTGTTAGCCAATCAGAGTCCAGCAAATTCGCATAATGAATATTAATGATTTGCTGCCCAGAAGCCTGATGAAACGAGCCGGAACCAGCTGAATTTTGATGCAGAGGTTAAAAGGTCTGTTAATCAGTGTTTCCTGACGTTTTTTTAGATATAAAATGTTTCATATTACAGGTTAATACTCAAGAAATAACCACCTTTCTCATGAAATTTGTGTGAAATGGCTTCTTTAAATGACAGAAAATTAGAAGGAAATAGAAAACAACATGTTGTCTTGTTGTTATGTTTACAAATTTGTTTCAAAAAACAGGTACCAGTACATGTAAAATTGATCACCTAATAATATTTTTTATGACTTTACTTTATGCAGGAATCACTATACATACAACATTACAAGATAAGTTATAAAATATTATTTTATTAACAGAAATACAGAAAAAATAAAAAAGCATAAACAAATAGTCAAAAGCTGCTCAGGCCTGAAGGAAACTAACACAAAAATAATTATCTATAACCAGACAAAATATCAGTGGGATAATCAGCTTCTACAATTATAGCTACACATAAAAACAAAAATCAAGAATATGTAAATGGGGTGGGCAAAGGGGGGGGGGGGATAAATGCTGTTTTATTTGGAATTTTACAGTCAAACCCTTGAGTCTATTTCTAACCCACATGCAGTTTCACCTGAGAGATCATATGAAGATCAAAGCTTGTCATCAATAGTGAGATTAATATGTGTCTACACAAATGATTTAGTGACTTTTTTATGAGGGCAATAAATAATAAGGTGAACTCCTACTGACACCAAAAACAGGAGAGTCGCTACTGTGAAAACTAAAAGAAAATCACAAACAAGCATTAATAGCTGTGACAGCGTGAGAACTGACCCCTATAATTTACCTGCTACTAGTCAGTTTTTCCAATTAAAAATGACAGATATGTTTTGTGGCATGCCTTCATAACAACTCATCATAAGCAACTGTAATTTACTGTTGTCAGACTCACGGTAAATGGCATGACAAGTTGGACTGGCTGCCTCATAAAAGAAAGCAATGCCTTAAAGCGATGTTGGAAAAAACACAGCGGTGAGAAAGTAATGCGAGGAATTAAAGAGATGATTTATTCCCGTAACCTCTGCCTAAAACGATGGATTGGCCTGAGGGACGACTCTGATCCAGGAGAGAGAGACCAAAAACAAGAAAAGTTCAATTGCTCTTCATCTTTTGGAATATTTACACACTAATGTTAAAATCCTCATTCTATCAAGAGGAAAATCCTGCTAATCTGTAAGAAAGCTCTCTATATAAAGGAGAGTGATCCTGAAAGATCATCCTTACATCTACACAGGATGCAGTGGCTTTGTCCTGTTCCCCTTACGGTCAAATGAGCAGAAACTCTCTTCCTTTGGTGACACTGTCGGAGATCTACTTATATTCTTTTTTACAAATATAGATGATGCCCTGAAGACAGGCTGGTGTGGATAAAAAAAAGGAGATGAAAGCAGAGGTGCTTAGATCATTGATTTAAATAAATGAGATGTGGTGAAAGAAGTTGGAAAGCAAACCTGGCAACCCTACAAAATAATTGTAGACAAAGTTTAATGCAGTATCACTCAGAATAAAGTGAGTAGTTTCATAACATACTTGACTGTTCAAAAGGCCTAAAGCCATTCCTTATTTCTTTGTATTTTTCTTCAGAAGAGCCAGACTTATCTGAATGCTTTTCAGCAGTAAATCCCCAGGGTTTCTTAAACTCGTGTACATTTTTTTCAAAGCTTTTGCTCGATCTTGAATCATATTGGACCTGATCATTTTCAGAATGTTTTTCTGTTTCTTAATCCTCCTAACTCTGACCTATGAATCATTCAAGCATCAATAGGACTCCAAAATCAAAAGATGAAACAGTTTTTTACAGATAATTACAGCTAATTGTTTTTAGCTACATACTGGCAGCTAAGTCCCAGTATTTTTTCTACACTTCTTATATGACTTTATTCATAACTGTTAACACAGATACAGAAAACGTATCATATTTCTACATTTTTTCACTGAAAACAATGACATTGGGTAGAGATTCCAGTCAAACATAAGTAAGTAAAACATAAGAGTTTGAAGATTTTTTCAGTATTAACATCCATATGTTTATTTCCACTCGGGCGATGGTACAATATGTACAATATGTATAAGAAGGGGAAGCCAGCACTTGTCCCGGACCAGTATGTTGGACCAAGGCTGTCTTCATCTGAAAGGGGAGTTCTTCTAAACATCTTTGCCATTGAGTGTAAATGGAGCATCGTCACAAATGAAACGTGCCAAACCCAGGCCCAATTTAATAAGTCCTAAAATAAAATAAATTCTGGTCACAACCTTAAAACATGTAGTTAAAGGAACTTAAGGCAGCTTTACAAAATCTGACTCAGTGCTGCCGCGACAGGCGCTGTGGCTAACTGCAGCCACCAGCCAAGCCGGCACGGGAGCGCGCACAGACACTTTACAGACTGTTCGTCTTCACAGCACTGCACCGGGGAGGCTAACATACTTCACGTCAGGTCTCTCCACTCTGTTATTTGATTTGATCTCATCATTTTCATACTGTATCAGGCTCTAAACACGACCTATAATGTTTTCTCACCTGGTCACAAGGAAATGAGCCATGTCAGCATCCGTTTTCACTCCCAAATGCAGCTGAAGTTCCCTCCATGAACCGAACGCATATCCAATATTTATGCGGGTGCCTGCCCGGCTTCGGTCATATTTTTTTTAGACTCACGAGATGCCGCTGATAAAGTCTTTTTTTTCTTCGTGGTGCCACTTTTTTGGGGGGTGAGAGTGGATGCAGGTCGTTTGCTGGCTGCAGAAACATCCATAAGTATACCTTCAGTGTTTGAATCCAAGTCCACGGCGGCCATGTTCTTCCTGTTCAAGAGCTGTCGGCAACGCGCATGCAGCGTCAATTTACGTCACATCCCTACAACTGCGCGGGAAATTCGGACGTCGAACTGCAGCGCATTATGTAGCACACAGCGT
>SSNP01000068.1:2416423-2485588 GCA_006937955.1 Pachypanchax playfairii
GGAGGTAGGGAGGTAGGTAGGTAGGGAGGTAGGTAGGTAGGGAGGGAGGTAGGTAGGGAGGTAGGTAGGTAGGTAGGCAGGTAGGTAGGTAGGCAGGTAGGTAGGTAGGAAGGTAGGTAGGTAGGTAGGGAGGTAGGTAGGAAGGAAGGTAGGTAGGTAGGTAGGTAGGTAGGAAGGTAGGGAGGTAGGGAGGAAGGGAGGTAGGTAGGTAGGTAGGTAGGTAGGTAGGCAGGTAGGTAGGTAGGCAGGTAGGTAGGTAGGCAGGTAGGTAGGTAGGCAGGTAGGTAGGTAGGTAGGTAGGTAGGTAGGTAGGCAGGTAGGTAGGTAGGCAGGTAGGTAGGTAGGCAGGTAGGTAGGGTAGGTAGGTAGGTAGGTAGGTAGGTAGGTAGGTAGGTAGGTAGGTAGGTAGGTAGGTAGGTAGGTAGGTAGGTAGGTAGGTAGGTAGGTAGGTAGGTAGGTAGGTAGGTAGGCAGGTAGGTAGGTAGGCAGGTAGGTAGGTAGGCAGGTAGGTAGGTAGGTAGGTAGGTAGGTAGGTAGGTAGGTAGGTAGGTAGGTAGGTAGGTAGGTAGGTAGGTAGGTAGGTAGGTAGGGTGGTAGGTAGGCAGGTAGGTAGGTAGGTGGGAAGGATGGATCAGCTGTTTTGGTGTTGATGAAATAAACAACAGTTGGCCTAAATGGGGAACAATAAGACAACCTCAGAATCAGGACTGGTTTTGCAGGAGGTCACAGACATTTGTTTCTTCCATCTTTTTTTGACTGATTTCAGTAGCTTTGCATTTGATTTGTGTCAGCGTCACAAGTCAAGCATGTGGTGATATCTGGATCCTACAGAGGTTCTACAGACAGTCCAACCCCACCTGGATGGAACACCAATCAATGCCATTACCATTAGGTTTGGTGTGTCTTCCAGCACAATCTGAAGAACATGGAGGAGCTTCTAGGAGACAGACAGTTACTCTTAGAGAGAGAGACATACTCATCAAAAGTCCTAAACCCATCAGCAGGACCAGTATCTGCTGCTCTGTACCAGGAAGAACAGGATGAGTACTGGCAGAAGTGGCCCTGTGCTCACTGCCTGGCACCATGAAGATGAGAGCAGGTTCACTCATGTGACAGATGTGAAAGAGTCTGAAAAAGCCACAATGAATGTTTTGCTGCCTGCATCATTGTTCAACATGTTCGGTATGGTGGTGAGTCAGTGTTGGTCCTGAGAGGCAGATCCATAGACACATGTATGAACCTGTGCAGGACATAAATGGTACCCTGACTGCTATTACATATCAGGATGAAATCTTTAGACCCTTTGCTGGTGCAGCAGGTCCTGGGTTCCTCCTGGTGCATGATAATGCCCAGTCTTATGTGGTAAGTGTATGCAGACAGTTCCTGGAGGATGAAGAAATTGATACGATTGACTGGCTTCCACATTCCCCTGAATCCAGTAGAACATCCCTGGGGCATCATGTTTAGGCCATCCAATGATGCTACGTTGCACCTCAGACTGGCAAGGAGCTCAGTGATGCTCCGGTCATCACTGTCATCTCCAGCATTGTCAGGCAGCATACAAGTACACGGGGGGCCAAACACACCACTGAACACTACTTTGAGTAGCTGCAGTAACATTTCAGTAAACTGAACCCGACTGTTGTGTTTGGTTTTTCAGATCATAGATCTAACTTACAGATAACTTTAAATCTGAAGTGTTGATTTCAGTATTTCAGTAAAGAGACTTTAAATTGCCTTTGTTATGAACTGCTGCTGTAAAAATTCAACTAAATTGAAATTAGTGTTAATCCAATGATATGGCACCTGTTTGTTCCCACTATGTCAACCATTCTATATCAGTATCAATATCTAACAAGGTGTTTATTTTCCAATTTGGATCTGATAGGTTTTTTTTCAAAATGTTTCCTTAATCTTATTAAGTAGTATATAAACTTTTACACATTTCATTTCACATTACATTGTTACTCAAGTAACAAGCATGTAAATGTAATGGATACAGACAAATAACATCAAGTTAGTGAGAAAAAGTGAGTAAAAAACATCCAAAATATGTAATTATCTATTAATTATCATTGTAGTTAGCATTTCTGGTGCTGCCTTGGCCACTTCCATCAGAGTAACCATGCAATGCGACGTCAACGAAGTAATAAAGGACCTTACAGTAAGCAGCACTTGTACAAACAGCCAATCATTTTTTTTATGTTAGTTGTTAAAGAGCAACAATTCACTTTGATTCCCACTGTAAGCTCATTAAAAAGTACTGTACTGTACTGCGCATGGCAACAGCAGACATTCTCTCTTCCTGTTTGCTACGTCTTATGCTAACAGCTTGTAGCCAGCAGCATGCTAGGCGTGGTTTCAACTGCCAGAACTGATGAATACTAATGAGCAAAGGAGCTGTGACGAAACAGATACAGTATGTTTTTTTATCTGAACTTTTTTCCCCCAACACATGGAAATAATTAGCGACTAGCTACCAGAGATTTTATCCTCGGGTTATCCAACCAGCAGTTTGTACTTTACACAACGATACACAAATCATTCAAATTATCAATCTAAAGAAATTCTGCAAATATCTAGAGCAGGTTAGGAGGACTTTTTATTGTTTATTCAGATGTGTTTTTAAGAGAACACAGATAAGTTGTGTGACTAGAGTTTACATGGTCAATTATAAAGAGATACTTCTGAAAGGAGGCCAAAGAGTCTCCATCAGGTTACGTCAGTCTGGCAGTGAAGAATGGCAGAGGTCCAGCTTTTAAGCAGTGTAGATTCAGAGATAGGTTGCAGGTGTGACTCCTCATCAGCCACTCTCCTCCCACAGCCAGAGCAGCAGGTATCATGGCCACGCCCAAAGGTCACCTGAAAGGAAGAACACAAGAAAAGAGAAAGCAGAACCCAGACCCCCTGACAATATGCCGACTTAAATATTCAGATGTTTTATAATTTCGCTTCAGTCAGACTTCTGTGTAAAGAGAACTTGATTGACACCTGTGTAAGGCTCAACTGAGCTAATTCTGAGGGTGGTCAAAACATTTGTGATTTTATTGTTACTTGTTTTGTCAGCTGTTGATGACATGAACGTGATACTAAAAAGAAACTGCAACTGTGTAGAAAATAATAATTAGCTTCTATAAAAAAGACCCCAAAAAATTACAATGTTGTTCAAATAACTGATTAAAGAGGATAAACCCTGAGAGTTTAAATTGATGATAACAATTCTTAAAATTCATCATAAATGTTATCCTAACCCCTCCTTTCCACTAGACTCGTCAGCAGTGCGCAACGTTTTGCTCGCGCAATCAGCAGCGCATCCCTTCCGACCGAAAGCGCTTCACACGCGTTAATCATTCACATAGTGTCACATCCGGCCACGTCCCGGAAGATCATGAAATCTCATGAGAATAGTGAAAACGCACGTCATATTGTCAGTACACGCAACAACAAGCAGGGAGAAAGACGACAACATGTATCCAGAAGGTATGTGTCTTATTTTCACACCACCTACGGACTTAAAACACGTCACAGGTACTGTACTTTCTCGTAGTCTCGCAAACGGAAATCTGCACGTGTCCTTTTATTTTGAAACTTCCGGGTACGAACGCCTGATTTCCTGTCTGGTCCAAACTAAACTGCTGAACTTGATGCATTTTAGAAGCGTACCGCGTAAAAATAGAGCTGCCACATATTATTTAGACGAAATAGACTTTTTTTTTTTCATATTTAGCTTACCTTTCACACATTTAGCACACCTTCATCACATTTAAGCAGAAAATGTGTCAAAAAATCATCATATACCAGCCTGTTTATATTGCATACATCTTTAAAAAATCTAAATCCTAGATATATCTAAATTTTAAATCTAAATCTAAATGTTAATTGGTAAATCTAAATGCTAAATCTAAAAGTGAAATGTTGAATGATAAATCTAAATTCTAAATCTAAAAGTGAAATGTTAAATCAAAATGCTAAATCGAAATGTGTCAGCTAAAAGTTCTCAAAGATATGCAGATTAACTACGTCCCTCTAACTACTCTCGGCATTAGTGGACATGCCCACAACAGAGTTTTCTCCGTTGCATTCATTTTCTTCTCTCAGAGGAACACTTCCTCTTTGAGAACATTTAGCATTTACATCTAGATTTAGATTTAACATTCAGATTTAAAATTTAGCATTTACATTTAATATTTAACATTTAGGTATAGATTTAGCGTTTAGATTTAATATTTAGCATTTAGATTTAACTTTTAGATTTAGCATTTAGATTTACCAATTAACATTTAGATTTAGATTTAAAATTTGGATATAGTATTTAGGATTTAGATTAGCAAGATGTGTGCAATACAAACATACTGTTATATTATGGTTTTCGACACTTTTTCTACTTTAATGTGATGAAAGTGTGCAAAATGTGGGAAAAGTAAGCTAAATATGAAAAATGTCTATGTCCACTAAATAACGAAAATTTTACACTTAGCGCCCCATAAACACAAACCCTCAGGTTAGGCTTTTAAAAAACAGACTCTAATCTGACCTGACTCATTAAAGCTATGCCACACATCTGTCTCCACCTGTATAAATCTGGTCTACAGAATCAGATTGTTGCTTGGTTGTCTCAGTCCAGTGCTCAGGGACATAGTTTTGTGTTTGTTTTTTGTGTTACTTTTCTTGTTCTTGTCTCTCGAAATTGCTTCAAGGTCTGCACTTAGGGAGATGAAGGCGATGCCGCAAGGCCTGCCTGTGATAAACCCCTAACCGCAGTAGAGATGCTCTTCACCAGAGCAGGGAGTGTCCCTGTGATTGATGACACGGTGACCCTCAGACAGGCATCTCAAATTTAGAATTTGGATCAAGGATTGCCATGTTATGGATCATCCCAAGTATTCCTGCTCGTAGAGGTACTGATCTATGCCTGTTTAACAGAATTAGAGATTTGGGTTTGAAATTGATGCTGAATATATTGGATTAACTGCGTCTGACCTCTCCTCGACTACTGATTCTGTTTTCTCACCCGAGCAATGCAACATCATTACTCATCTCTCCTCTGTTTGCCTCCAGAGCCTTTTCCCCATTAACCTCTCTTCAAAGCAATCCTCTACAGACAGCCTGTTGTTAATGGCTATTCTCCACTGTTACTTCCGGAGGGCAGTCACGTCACCTACATGCGACATCCTGCTGACGTCATCACCCTGCTGGCTGTCCGTTGTCTGCTCCATTTCCCAATAGAAGGTAACACAGAGCACACTTAACTTCTCAAAGGATCACTTACCTGCTACCTGTTTCTAACCTCTTCTTCTGACACATAATCTGTCTGGAGTCCTGATCAAGTCTGAGAATTCTCAAATGTCTGTTGTTAAAGTTAAAATCTTGTAATTGATTCTGTGCATAGGAGTTCAGCTTACAAAACTCATTACACTGCAGGCCTGCTAAAAAAACAAGGCCATTCATTTTATGTTAATTGCAATTCGGCCAAACATAGTAAATTTATAGTTGAAAACTTCTCACTGAAATCTGCAAAAGCTGTGAATCCAGTCAATATTCTGTAATATTCCAACCATGTTTCTGCTCTGTTCACTCACACAATTCCTTTTTCCTCTTTGACCTGCAAACAGTTTAATGGTTTATGGCAATACTTTAAGATTAATGAGGGAAATTAGAAGCTGACAATGAAATCGTGGATAAAACAGAATTAACAATCAAAATTGATATAAAAATTATGTTTGTGTCAATTGTAAAAAACTGTCTTTTCTCTTGACTAGAATTCAGTTGGACGTTGTTAGTAGAGACCAACTCTTAAAGCACAATCCCCACAAGAGTTTTGTTTCAGAGTTGGCCCAGGTTGTTAAAACACTCTGCAGATAGAAATGGTGTTGTAATATAATTTCCAGACAGCTAGTAAAACACCAGTTAGTCATATCAGAATTCTTTCATTGTGAGTCTAGGAGTTTTTTGTTGCTAACATTAAAAAAGATTGCTTTAATAAGTTGAGACAAGTTGAGAACCAACATACTGAAAACATCATTTCTGTGTCAAAACTAGAGTTGTGTATTGTTTTAATGCATTTCTGTGTGATCGGACAATGTTAAAATAAACTTCTCAGATATGAATGTTTTGTGTTACACTATGCTCCCTTTATAACACAGTATTAACTTTAAGTCTTATCTGATCCAGAACAACAGCTCATCACTTATAATTAGGAAATTTGTGAGTAATACACAGCTTTCGTCCACCAGAAACCAAAATTATTTCAGGCCCAATTCTCTGGCAGCTGGAGGTACTCAACACTCACTGACTCTGACGCTGAGCTTTGAAATAGCAATCAATGCCTTCATAGTGCTTGGAAGGGGCTCATAAAAATGTCACTGAGTGGAATATATGATGCCATACATCAACCTCCCCACCTTTTTAAAAACACTGAATTACGACTGCAGAAATGTGTACCCATTAAAGGTGATATGATGTATGTTCTGCCTTGTTCAGAAACCCATTCATCACCCGAGACCAAAAAGAAAACTGCACTTAATCTTTCACCCTTTCCTCTTCCTCCCTTTTTCACCTCAAACCCCTACCCCCACACACTCACCCTATTGTTGTTCACTGTCTTGAGAAATTTACGGTGTACCATAGTGCGACGCTCTGGCAGGAACTCTAAGAGCAGCTTGCTCTCAATCCTGGCACCAAATAACCTTTTACAAAAGACAACATTCAGCCAAGTCGTCTGTGGCTGGAAAAAAAAAAAAAAAACGTGTCATCATTAAGGGCAAAGAAGCAACTTCTGGATGGTTGATGAAGAAAGTTACAACAGTGCAGATTTTTCTCAGTGTCAGGGATGCAAAGATTAGTGTGATTTACATCCAGTAATGCTAAAATTTTGGCCTTTATGTTTCCAGAATACTGCTTTTATCTGATTTTTGGACATTTACAAAAGGCATTTTGAGGTTTCATAGATTAACAGTTTTTCTAAATTCTAATTAAAATATAAATTTGTTTTATCCTGATTTCTCTATGCTTCATCATTTCATGATAGATCTCTAAAACAATGAGAATATTATTAATCTTAGACAACATTTTTCTTCTCCACAAATTACTTAAAGGTGGTATGTGAAATATTTTCATTAAAAGCAATATTTTTAACAAAATAATGCCTCCACAGGGTGTTTAGAGGGTTGTAGAATGAAAATACAGCATTTACATAAAAAATTATATTTGAAGTAAAATATTATAAAATAATAATTTCGGTGGGCACTACGTTGGTATTTTGTTTACATCTACCAGCTAATAGCTGGCAGAGCAGCGGGCACCATTTTGGGTTGCCTAATACCGTAAATAATCCAGCACAGTGAAGCTGGTACTGTGGAGTCTGCAGGTCAAGAAGCTGGACGCACCGGGGACATGTGGTGATTATATACCTTATTCGCTTGACATAGGGGGTTCCTCTGGGGTTTCCCCTGTAACAAGCAAGATCTGTGTGGAAAGTTTTAATAGCAGCTATTAGCAGCTAGCTAACACGTAGCTGCAGCATGTTGCTGAAGTGGATGAACGCTTCGGTCCACTTTTTCAACTGGAAGACACACCACGGAGGATTTTATTGCCTTTTTTTATTTTATTGGATAAGTGGGGTGTGCAGGATGGTGTGTGAGGAGGACAGAGGATCTTAAGAGGGACTGCAGGAAGTTTTGGAGCCGCAGGACAATTATGATCTCTTTGCCACGGACTGAATCGATGATTGAGCTTCAAACCAGGTAAAGCCTCCAATAGTTAATAATTTAATCTGTAATCCAATCATTTAAAGACCCACTGCGATGAAAATTTTATTTTTCATGATGTTAACGTGTTCTTGTGGCATTTTTCTAATGCTAGAGGACGTATCTTAAAGAGCAGCTCAACCCCCTCTAAATTTTCTTCCTACCTTCTAACTGCTTTTTTAAACATTGCTGAAAGAGGCGTTGCTTAGGACCCTGGGAGAGTGACACGCTGGGCTGTGATTGACATGTAGCACTGTAGACGTCTTCCTCTTTCCAAAATGTCGAACTTGTGGCGCGTTTCAGACGCGTAGCGCGTAAAAAATAGAACCAACGCGTATGTGCGGCGAGATGTTGCTCCTGAGATGCGTTTGGCTCGTGCTGCTGACGGATGCGGTGGAAAGGGTTCTATTGACTACAGCGGTATGTATCAGCCCCGTATGACGTGCTGCTGCAGTAACGCGCTGCTGACGCATCCGGTGGAAAGGAGGGTTAAGAGGGCAGCACTAAGATGTTTTTAGACCAAAAAGTGTAGAATTTAACACATTTACATGAAAATGTCAAAAAAATGCCTAGAAACTGAAAGATTACATTGGTAAAGACCCACTAATACAGTTTAGGCTAGTTTGTTAGCCAATCAGAGTCCAGCAAATTCGCATACTGACTATTAATAAATTACAGCCCGAAGCCTGACGAATTTTGACGCAGAGAGATTGAAAGGTCTGTTAATCAGTGTTTCCTAACGTTCTTTTTATATAAAATGTTTCATATTACATGTTAATACTTAAGAAATAACCACAAAGTCATAAAATATGTGTGAAATGGCCTCTTTAAGAAAATTAAGCTCAAAATATCGTTTTTGATTATTTCTGCATTCAAATTGCGTAAAAATGTGCCTAAAAAAGACTGTTTGTGACGTAAAAAAGGCACTGGGCGAGTCCACAAGCTCCTACTCTGCTAGCTGTAAGCTAGCGTTAGCGCTAGCGTAAAAAGAGAGCTCTCAGCAACAGGGAGAGACGGGGGGATCCTCCACGCCAACGGTTCTGCCCACAGCACAGAGGCAAATTGCTAATGAGCTACTGCTGCTATGCAGAAACTACTTTTCAGAAAACGACACAGGTTTTGTGATTTTGGGTAAAAACACCATAATAATCATTTAAAGACCAGTGAGATGCTTTAAAATAGCTCAAAAGATACCCAGAGTGGGTTTTTAAATGGTGTGCCAGGCTCTGGTAAAAACAAAACAAACAAAAATAAAAACACAGAAGGCAAAAAGATCAAGCACTTAAAAAAATCCAATGACAGTGAGATGAGAGTCAGAGTTGAGGAAGTCAGGCAATGGATCAATAACAATTAGGTCTGACTAGGCAGGAAGTAACACAAGGTCTTAAACAACTCCACACAAACTGTAGAACATGTGATCACTGACGTTTTGGCTGCAGACAATCTGGCACTGGAGGAGAGACTACAGTCAGCTTATGTGCAGTGATGCACAGATGAGTGACACTGACATAATTACAGTTGTCAGCTGCACTTGATTAAGATGGAAAAGGTGTAAAAAAACAACATGAACTGAGCCAGGAAGAAGGAAATGACAATATCGGTAAGATCAAAGATCTCAAGAATGTCTCAAGAATGTCCTCCATGTCTGAGTTGTAAAAAATGTTACAAAACAAATTCAGACCACCTAAATTCTGCCTACTTGGTTGGAATTAGAATTTTGGCTTCAGTAGCTTTTTCATCTTAACTTCAGTGTGAATGCACTGAGGCTGTCCTGGTGGTTTTTACCCACCTTTTTCATTTCTTTTCCCCAGTGATTGTACAAACCTTGTCTGGTTTTTAATCTTTTTCAGCAGCTCTACCATTCCTCCATCACCTAATCCACACTCACCTTATTTTCATCATTTCATGAGCTTTTTGTGCCCACTATATTTACAAGCCCTTCTAGAGTGAAAACTTTTTCATATTTTCGATGAATTTATGCCCTTGCTCCGGTTGTGTGTTTGCAGTGTTGACTGATTGTGGTTTAAAAACCTGCACTGCATTCTATCTAACTCACATCCCTCCTACTCTGTTGCTGGCACACTATCAAATGTGGTTGAAATAAATCAACAGAAGCTGTAATAATTATTTTTATGAAACAGAGTTGTTGCTGCTGCTTTGTTTCTTATGGTCTCCAAGATGGCATGTGTGTGTGTGTGTGTGTGTGTGTGTGTGTGTGTGTGTGTGTGTGTGTGTGTGTGTGTGTGTGTGTGTGTGTGTGCTGCTGCTGCTGCTGCCTGCTGACAGAGGATTAATCTCCGCAGCTGAGGCAGTAGCTAAGGTCAGCAAGGGAAATATTTCATAAGTGTCAGTTTGGCTCGTAGCCCTCAATGCACAGTTTGAAACAAGAATACACGGCTGCACAACAAAGGCTGTGTGACTTTCACCGGCTCACATGGAGAACTTTGGAGGAGGAAAGTGGGGTGATATATGGTGCTGTTTTACATTCATGTATTCGTCTGAGCCTGTGAATTACTGCCAAGAACAAGCGTGGTGCTTTGTCACTGCAAGGACCGAGTTAAGAAAAATATTTTGGCCTCACCAGGTCTGTGTCTGGAATACCTTTTTTCTGTTACTGTCTGCTCCCAAATTCCTTCTTTTTTCTAAACAACATCAAGTTCTTCTCCACTAAGTTTAGGTCAACCAATTAAAGCTGAACAGTTTGGAAAACTTACCACTTACATTGTGTCTAGGAGAATAAACTTTTAACTTTTGTCATTTTTTCTGTGTTTAATAGTCATCTACAGTTTTTTTTTTTTCTGTTCTCGCTCTGACCCAGGGTTGGCATGCACATGCAGTAGGATTATTGACATGGGCGGGTCGCTTCAATAACCGTTTGTTTGATGTGGCAAGTCTCAGAGGAGCTGATTTACTTACTCATTCATAGGCTTTAACTGAGCGATGCCACTCCTTGTCAAATCAAAGTCACGGATGATTACATGACTGCTCTTCAATGCGGCTTCTGGTGATTGACATTTACCACTGAGCCCCGCCCATCCCGCCTCTGATCATCATCATTCTCACTTCTGTTTAGCAGGAACATTAGTAGGTCTGCCAAGGCGCATTCCAATGACATTTTCTAAGTGGCTACGTTTAAAGAGTTCAGTTAACCGCCTCTCTGTTAGCGTACTCATTTTTCTAATGAGATAATTTGATCTTAGATTTAAACAGGAAAGAGTTTCAAGATAATGAAGACGTTCCCAGCAGCCATCACTTCAATGAAGGTTGGATGAAGACATGGTAGCAGAGATTCTGATCGTGGGTAGATGAAGCAACACCGTCTAAACCATGAAAAATTTCCAAGGGGAGATTTTCTTTGCCCGGCCTGTTGTTTCCTTTACCAGATCCGAAACAGGTCCGGTTTGTGAATGCTTTAATTGTGCTGCCGTTGAAACAAACCCCCTCTGTCATTAGGCCAACGGAAAAAGAAACATCTTTTGATGTCAACTGAAATTTCACTCAGCAATGCCAGATGATCTGGTTTGATACAGACACTGTCTGGCAGCGCAGGACTGTTCTCCCCTCCATCTCATCTTCACCTTCCTCTTCATGCTGTTGATAACTTCTCTGTATGGAGGACAATAGTGGCTTTGTTTTGTGCAGCGAGGACTCAAGTCTGCACAGCTGTGGGCGGTGTGCAGCCTACGTGCCTGTGTGCAAATGCATTTCAGGTGTAACGAGTATGTCAAGGCAGAACTCTGCAAGGTGTTAGATTCGGAAATAAAAAGTGCCAGTCTTCACAGATGGGGGATGGGAGGAGGGGGGGGGGGCGCCTATTTTGCTGGCGTGATTATAATGCAGACAGATAGACGACAGGTAGGCAGAGTGGATAAGAGCGTTAGCTTGTGAGACGTGATGAGCTGACAAGAGAGACAATCTCCCACCTAAACTGGAGAGATAAGGCTGTCAGCCACAGCTCTGACTCTGACACAGATTTACCGTGCAGCCAGTTAGATAGATGGGCTCTCTAAAAGAGGAGACACACACTTTTAAGATTCTATCATGTACAGTGAAGCCTGTCTGTTTATGTTTATGAGTGCAGGCAACATTTTCACGTTTGAGTGCCCACACACTCAACTGTGAACGGATTAGTATGTGTATGTCAGAGATGGAGAGAGAGAGAGAGAGAGAGAGAGAGAGAGAGAGAGAGAGAGAGAGAGAGAGAGAGAGAGAATGGCCGCAGAAAGACAAACGAGGAAGTGTGAATGCATTAAATACACTTTGTAGACATTGTTTGTGGACCTTTCAGCTCCAGGAAATCCTCGTTTCAGCTTTTTGTCCTGCCTGGAATGTTGCCTGTGAGGCTTTTTTTTTTAAAGTGTTCAGGTCTAAATGCCATGTCTGCTACACCCCATGAAACTGTCTTAATCCACTTTTTTCCCCCTCGGTTTTTATTACCACTGGAGCAAACACAAATGGTAGAGCAGAGCCCAAGCCTCAGGCCTCTGTTCTCATTCCACACACCCCATAAGTCAGTCACAGATAATTAAATAGGAGTTATTTACACTCATTTTCCCTTCTCTGCCTCTTTGCTGCTTTCATCATTTCTCTCTTCTCTTTGTACAGTACAACAGGCAGCCAGACCTTGAGTCTGGCTGACACCCATGAAGGCATGTTGAAATATAATAACTTGAAAAGACAAGGAGGAAAAAAAAGAAGAGAAACAAGACTGTTATGAGCTCACATCAATGTCAACTTCTCATTAAACAATCACACAGAGTCTCCACACAATCTAATCCTCCCGTGAGCCACAAAACACCTCGGTGCTTCCAAACATGGTGCAAAAAAAAACGAGCAAGAGGACTGAAAATTTCAGCTGCCTAATGTCAAGCATTATATATTTACTCTGTAGTCAGGCAAACGACAGCTTTTCAACACAGGGATGAATTAGACCCTCTCCGCAGAACTACGGCATCCATTACAGGCCTCAGCGGCTCTGTAAATAACAGGACCGCAGGGGCATGTGGGGTCCGCTCCTCCTCAGCTATGATAAGCCCCATCCTGGGGGTTTTATTTGGTTTCTGTTCCAGCTTTGACACAGCCATGCAAAAAAGCATGGAAATGCCTCTAGGGCCAGTGGGATGAAGGCATGCTGAGAAAACTCTTAAACTGAAAAGCTGTCCTTTTAAAACATCCACAACAGGAAGTAGCCATCAGTCATCAACACGGCAAAACAGCTGTTACCAGCCTACATAAAGAGGACACATGAAAGGACCCACTGCTTGTTGTTTGAGCCCTCCCTTGTTTTATTCTCTTGCTGCTTTTGTCTGTTTTTTTCCCGTTGCCCTACTCTTTGGTCTCCTTTCAAATGTCCCCTTCTTTATGCAACCCCACCTACGCTGCAGTGACTTTACCCTCTCACTGTTTAACAAATGGGTGACTGCACTGGAAGCAAAAGCACAATCAGAACAATCACAACTTAATCTGCGACGTGGAAAAGAACTATATAATCCTCTTTAAGATCTTAGCCTCACCTTAAAATCTCCCTGTGAGAAAAAGATTTGTTTTGCGTCACCTGTTTGTGTCTCAGCCTAAGGTGGCGACAGACTGCTTTAAACAAACAGGCAGATTCAAAGGAAGACTGTACCACACTTTAGAGCAGCGGCGTGCAGGCTTATATTCACATAATCTTAGATCCAGGCAGGCCATTGAAGCATGAGCAGCAGTACGTGTGTGATGAGTGATGACTAATCCTAATGATGACAGGTTAAACAGTGATGTTGTTGAGTGAAGCTGAACTGACTTCATCCCACTTATGCTGCTTTTCCACTCAGATAAATGGCAGCAGCCGTTACAATCACACAGCAAGTTGAGGTTGTACCATTTCACGAGGCCACAGTTTGAGCTCTCTAAAGTCCCAATATTTTACCCTCAAAACCAAGTTTGCTGCATTTCTATTTCTACAGTAATCAGGAACCCATGAAATCACTTAAAATGTGAACTCAAAGTGTATCCTGCAACACAAGACGGGCTACTTTAAGGTCAAGCACAGTGGAAATCCCCATAAAAGATCACTTGTTCTGTTTTATTAAAAATGTAATTTGATTATTGGTTAGATTAAGGAGAGAGAGATTTTCTTTCTTTTATGCTCACATGTTTAAGATCAAGAAGCCTTTTTAAAGTAAGGCGTTACTTTCCTTTTCTTTCACAGCAAAATACAGAACTCGTGAATCATGTGAGGCTGAGAAATTGAATTCATTGTGGTACTTTGGTTGCAATAATGTAATAAAGCTTTTGACTTCCCAATGCAGCGGCTTATTGTGGTCAAAATATCTATTTATAAGAAGTGGGTAAGTCCAGTCCACAGCAAACTGTACAAGTAGGTAAATAATGTAACATAAGACATGCTGTTTGTGTTTTGCCACAAGTTGTATCAAATTATTCACTGACCCCTTTTCTTAAACTGCTGTCAGATGTAATATTTTATTGCTACTTTATGTTCAGTTTGCATGTGGATTATGGAGGTCACTGGCACACATATCAGATGCTTTACAGTCTGAGCAGGAGGGTGAGGCCAGGAGGTAAAATCACACCCCTTTTCTCGTTCCTCCCCTGCTTATGAATGCGGACACTTCTCATTGGATGGCGGCCGAGTGCTTTGAAGTCCCTCCCCTCACATCTTCAGTCTGGGAAAGAAGTGAGGGACTCAGAAGCTGCTGCAGAGGGAGACAGAGCTGTACGCCGCGCGCAGGACCGTGACGCACACTAACCTCTGCGGGGTTATTCCACAACTTGTTTCGTATTTTGATGATCATCGAGTAACTTGTTGTTTGCCAGCTGTTTTTTTCAGCTTTGGATAAAGGAATGTTTACGAGTAATTAGCTGGAACTTTCGAAAGATGACATTTTGATTATTTGTTCTTCAGTAAGACAGTTTGATCCAGACAAGGAGGACGCGCTTTCAGCTCTGCCATTTTGGATTACCGCACTCCTTTTTTATTGAATTTATCATCATGAAGTGGGCTGATTAATAAAACTAAACCCGACAACAACTCTTCACATGCGCTGGGTTCCGCTCGCGCTTTGATCCAGATGAGAGATCTTCCTGGTGGATCTGAAGCGCTTTTACGCAGCCCGTCCCCGGAGCGCATCGCCGCCGAGTCGCGCGGTGATCCAGAGCGAAGAGGAGCACGGAGAGCGTCCGCTTCCACTCCCACGTCTCCTTCTCCCACCGATCCATCGCGCCAGGCCAGAAGGCTTCCCATCCGGATCGTAAAGATGTTGACTGCTCACAGCGGCCACTTGCTACACCCGGAGTATCTCCAGCCGCTCACATCTGCGCCTGTGAGCATTGAAGTAAGCCTCAGTCTGGTTTTTTGTGAGAGAAAAAACGAAAATGATTCATAATGAATAGAAAATTTTCAAACTTGACATCCTTAGATGGTATTTTTTAATTTAAATTTCAATCGGATTATTTTGTCTGTATAATACTATATAGTCTAAATGTTTTTCTGGCTAAAAAACCTTCAGGGACCTTTAACACGTCTTTTTTTGGCAACCGTTGTAGTTGTATATATTAATTTGATTTTAAAATATCCAATACATATGTGATAATAAAAAACTTTTTATTATCTTTTTAAAATGTTACATAGATTGTTGAGGACAAATCTGCTGTCCTCATTTTTAAGATGTTGTTCAATTTAATAGTTTTGTTACATCAGTCTTTCACAATGTTTATGGATGTGAATTAAGAATAAAAGCAGATAAAGTTCATCGTTTTGCACTTTTTGTTCTTCTCAGCTGGATGCCAAGAAAAGTCCTTTGGCTCTGCTGGCCCAGACTTGCTCTCAAATTGGCAAACCTGACCCTCCCTCCTCGTCCAAGTTGGCCTCCCTGTCCTCCAGTAGTCTAGGAGATAAGGAGTCCTCCAGTCGGTCATCCAAGGCTGGAGAGCAGCACCAGTGCTTGGATGATAAATCCAGCTTCAAGCCTTACTCAAAGTCATCAGGTGACTGTCGTAAAGATGTTCTTGTAACAAAGGGTCCATCAGATAAAGCAGCTTTCAGGGTGCCAAATGGAAACTCCAGTGGAGGAAGTACTTTGTGTCCATCGTTTTCTTCCCATTCCAGATCACCGAGCTCAAACTCTCCTACCCTGCACACTCAGAGCCAGCCCAACAGACAAAGCCATTCCCCTTCCACACAACCCCCTTCACACTCACAGTCCCCACAAATGGACAATAAATCCGGGAGTTCCGAACACACTGGCTCAGACAGCAGCAGTAGTAATGCTGGCAAAAAAGACTCTGATGTGGCAAGGTCCGGGATGGACGGGGCTCAGCTTGCTAACTCCAGCCAGGTACGAGCCAGCGCTAACTCCAGCAATGCCAGCTCAGCTAGTAGCCCACGGCCAGAGAGTAAAAATGATCCTCAGGCCTCTTCGCAGTCTGGTCTGAGCTCTGGACACATTGCCCCAGTCTCACCTTTTAAACCAGGACATTCTGTCTTCCCCTTGCCCCCTGCTACCATGGGCTACCATGGCTCCATTGTGGGGGCCTACGCTGGCTATCCCTCGCAGTTTGTTCCCGGTTTGGATCCTACCAAGTCCGGTATGGGCTTAGGACTTCCAGGAAAGCACCCCAGCTCCAGCCCACTTACTGGGGCCTCACCTCCAACTCTGATGCAGGGTTTATGTCGGGACCCTTATTGTCTGAGTTATCCCAATGCACCCCACCTAGGAGGCAGTAACTGCTCATCATGTGTTCATGACCCCTCAAGCCTTAAGACTAGTTTCCCTCTGGTTTATCCCTCACACCACCTCCACTCATTACACTCTGGCTCTTTGTCATCCAGCACCACTCCATCACTTTCTCATCCTCTTTATACCTATGGGTTCATGGTTCCTAATGAGCCGCAACCCCATGCCTGTAACTGGGTATCTGTCAGTGGTCCCTGTGACAAGCGCTTTGCCACATCAGAGGAGCTACTAGCCCACTTGCGTACCCACACATCCCTTCCAGGGATGGTAGACAGTAAGCTATTGTCAGCTTATCCTTCATCTGTTTCATCAACAGCCTCATGCCATCTCCACTTGCCCCCACCCAGCAGTCCAGGTGCCCTGCCGAGCTCATTTTCCCTCCGAGGCTCTCCTGGATTGAGCCTGGCTCGCTACCATCCTTACACCAAATCCCACTTGCCAGGAGCCTCAGGACTTCCAATGCCAGGCCTCCCTTCATCCTCAGCATATTACTCTCCTTATGCCCTCTACAGCCAGAGACTCAGCTCAGCCTCAGCTCTGGGGTATCAGTGATATCGGAAAGGCTGCGCAGACACCCTCAAACTGCTGGCGTCAGCTTGGACTCTCAAGAGTATCTATGAAAATGGTTCTATAAGACTGATGTCACCGCCAGTGCAGGGCATCATGTCTGCTGACCCACCTACCAGAAGTACCACCAGTTATTCTCAGGATTGTGACTGGTGCAAAATCCTGCAATGGATTTTCAGCAACAGAAAACCAACAGACTTTTGGGATTAAAGACAATTACCATCTTTTGTTGTGTTTTTTTTTTCTTTCCCAGAAATGAGAGGCTGTATTTATTTTTCACTCAAGCGCTTGGTACTCAACTCTGGGGCAAATTTTATTAGCTGTCCAAGTAAATGATCTGAAGTATTCTAAATAAGAAAAATTGCTTTAATTATACTACCATTATGCCTATCATATCATCAAAAAAAAAAAAAAGGTTGCACCATGTTGAAGATGGATTATGAGACTGGGATTCTCTTTTGTTTCTTTTTTCTCTTTGCAGTTTTTTTCTTAGTCTTTGTCTGCGTACTCTGGAGAATTGCATGTCCTTGACAATTATTATTTCTATTTGTAAATATGCAAAGATGTAATATTTTTTCAAGCTTATAAGGTATCAGCAGGTTTTACGCAAATGGTGCAAAGATAAGAAAACAGAAAAGAGACAAATAAAAACAATGATGGCTGTGCTATCCAACCAACAGGGAAAGGTCTTATTTTGTTAAATAAATGATCCATGATTGCATTTGACTTGTTTTTGGTTCTTCATTGACTACTATACATAACTCCATGAAGTAGCTTTACATGCCTTAGAAGACACTGTATAGCTTTCTAGATCATTACACAAGGGGGTGTGTAATAATTCACATCTCATATCTCTTGGCAGGGCTGTCCTAAAGAGGACAGCCTGTCTCATGTTTGTCCAGTTAGCTAGTCTCTGAAGACTTTCATTCCTTCGTCGTTTATCACCCAGCTTGCTTTTGTTGTTGCAAATGCAGCTTTTAAATGCTGATTCTTGTTTGTGAGGGTGTAAAATGGCCTCCTCAGCAAAGTGTCTGAGGAAGAGCTGCTGTGTCACTGGGACTTCAATAATGACCTGAGGGAGGTGTCGACCCAAGATCTTCTCACGCTCTGATGGATTGGCCTATAACACAAAGGCCATAGCTGACAATGGGAGGCAGTTAATAGAGAAATATTCATCAAAGCACTGACACGTCCCCCGAGGAGAGTGGGTTCTCTTACCAGAACCGCAAACATGGAAGCCACTCATTTCATGTGACGAGCAAATTTTGTTGCGGCTTTATTCTGAACTCTGAAGAAATTAATTCAAACGGAAGGAGCTGGTTTATCTTAAAGCCACACCTCTGCCATCTGAGCGCTCGAACCCAGATCATGTGTCTGGTTAACGGTTTAGCTGGCGCAGAACGTTGAGGTCTGTGATGGTATTTACCCGGACTCCTAGACTCCTCTGCTCTTGTGGTTCATTAGCACTCCAGACAGGGAAGAGACAAGCACAGGTGTCACTTGACAGGACCATTAACTAAATGGATGACCCTCCCAAACCACATCCAGCCCCTGCCACACCAGCAAGGTCACAGCGCTCTGATCACAGCTCCAGGTGGCTCTTTGGAACACTGCGCCTATTTTTCCTTTTAAGAAACTCTACTAAGGCCATGCACTTCTTCAGCTGAGGACTTTCTTTTTGCTCTACTGTTGCGATGGAGTTTATGGCTCAGTCTAAACCAAACCATTGACAGAGCAGAGCCACATGGAAATATAAAGGATTTTGCTGCCCTCTATAGTGGGAGCAGTAAAGTACAGGTGAAAATACCTCCAAGGTCTGTGGTGTATTCTTATACATATTTTAAACGTGAGTGTTGGGGTGCTGTTACACAAACTGTAGATAGAGAAATGGTCGGCTTGAATGTGAAGTTGATCTAAACCATAGGTCACGCAGAGGGTAGAACTTTCAATCTTGCCAGGGAGGTGGAATTAATTCCACTGCTGCCAGTTTACACTCGTTCATCAAATGCCTCACTAATCTTTCTATTCCGGTGCTCATCAATCTTCTCCCAACACCCCCCACCCCCACCACACCCACACACAGACACACTTTAACAGCTGAGTCAACACCCACACACTCAATTTATGTCGCTTGTGTGTGTATTCAGCCTTAATCCTTCGTCCACAGAAGATGACATGAGGAGTCTGAAGTCTGTGGCCACACAAACGCCATTTCCACTTAAAACGGCAACTTTATGTTGGTGCAGTTTCTTTCATGTTATAACAATATAAACTGTATGTTTATCCAATTTGATTTATCTACACACATCTGTATAAGGCTGGCCTGGACACTCAATCCTTCAGTGTCACGTTAAAAAAAAGGTCCAAATGAGGATTGACGCCACAAAAAAGAAACATTCAAAGAGAATCAGCATGAAACTGAAAACAAGGATTTGTACCACAATTTTAATCTCTTGCATCTGAGGTTCAACAAAACTTTAAATAAAAAAAGGAATAAGATTACATTTTTTACAACAGTATAACTAAAGGTAATGGTGGTGATGGAGGGGCCTGTGACTCTCTCACTGCGTCAGAGTAGACACGGTGCAGAAAGAATCACTGTGAGGTCCTGAGCAGTGGCTGACAGTCCTGGTGATTAATGACGACAGGGTGTGGAGCTGCTCTTCAATTAGACGCCGGCTCTACCCTGCTCATCGTTTCTGATGACAGATTGGATAGAGAGAGAGCGAGAGAGGGAGAGAGAGAGAGAGAGTGGAAGGCTGCTTGTTCTTTTGCTCTCTCTGTGTCTTCTGAACAAAACATTAACCTCAGCACCATGACTACCACCTCTGTGTTTAACATCAGGACACAATACAGAGCCCTCGGCATCCAACAGTGACCGCAGTGTTAAAGCAACCCAGATGGCGTGAACACATCCCTCATCAGGGCCTGTCACACAATCTCTGCTTTATTTCTCCACATAAACCCTGTGACTGACTCTCTTACATGCCTGTTTTAGCTCCTCCCTCATTAAAATCTTCAGACATGTTGAAATATTCTCTTTGAAAAGTACTAGTTTGAGCTTTGAGGATTTTATCTTGATCAGAGGATGTTAAACAGATTTGGATAAAACCCAGATGAAACATTTACCTTAAACACAGCTGTGGGTCCACCGTTATGTTCAAGTCATTTAGGTTTAAAGAAACAGACTAAAAGGAAGTGGATCAGCTTAAATGGTGTGATGTAATTCCAACAGGAGGAGCAAATTGATCTTACACATATCTCTGAATGTGGAACTGAGAATGTCTGAGTGATCAATACAGGTGAGGCATGTCGTCATCGATTAACAGCATTAAGATTCATCAGAACTCAGCAAAAAATATAGATGAAGTACATGAATAAGAGTCAGCAGTTGGTGTTTTCTGGTAATTCTCACCAAAAATCATTGTTTAATGTCAGCCACACATGATCCTGTCATGTCCTGTAATAAAAGGTGCAGCTGGAGTCTCTCTGCATTATTGTCATCTAAGTTTTTCCACAAATTTCCCAGCAGGTGTGATGATCAACCTCAGGAGGTGGGCCAAAAAGAACACAGCTCAGCCCCGAAAACGGATAGTGAAAATGCTCTAAAGCTGCACCGAGTGGAGCAGGGCGGGGCTGAGTTAGCCTTGCGCTGCAAGACGGACTCTCGCGAGATTTGGAGTTTTCCAAACCCACGAAAATCTGTCTTGTACCGCTCCATTGAAAACCGTCTATTTCAGTCAGAAAAATGTTCGAACCAATCATTGTGCTTTGGGGCGGGTGTTCAGGTGTGATTGACAGCAAGTGTCCAGGCAAAGCAAAACAAATATGTCTGCACCGGTGGATGTATGCATAAAAGCAGCTATTGAATCTGTTTTAGGACTAGAGACGATTTCTTCATTGAAAAATGATCAAAGGTAAAAACTTTGTGTATTTCTTGATAGTAAAGATGTGATTTACTTTTCTTAGTGGTAATGATCTGTGTGTTTTTCTCCTGAATGGATTTACAAGAGCTTGATTTACTGTGATTGGCTAAAAACAAATCATCAAAGGCAGAAACTTGCTGGCTCGTCCAATCAGATTAAAACATTATATAAGATGTCCCTCCCTTTTATAGATGGTTTCAAACGGAGCGGTTCCAGATGTGTGTCCCCAACTCTGCAAGAGGCGGGGCTACACATAGATGGCAGAACCAGGTTCGGGCTGAGTAGGTACCAGTGGAAAAGCACCATTACTGTTACTTTACTGTTGTTTTAAACAGCCTCTTAAACTAGATTAGTGGAATCAAAACATTGTTTGAAGGAATAATGAGACAAAATTTGTGATCTATGTAAATAAACTGTCTCTGCACTGTGATCCTCTACACATGTTGGTATTAAAACCTTAATGAACTTTTGGTATGCATTCTGCAAAACCACAGTACAACAAACAAGTAAACAAACAAAAAACTTAAACAAATAATCCTAATAATCTTAAATAATCAGATTGTATTGAGGATAAGAAACATCTCGATCATGCTACATACTATTGTTCTGCAGACACGTGCTGCAGATTTCTAGCTTTACCAATAATTTATGCTGCAAGCAGCCATATAATTCTTAGGAAAGAAGCATGTAATGTGACACTGACAGTAATGTGAAGTTTAATAAAACAGATCTGCAAAGATATTTTTAAGATTAGAGCTGTTTAATGACAGCAATCTGTTTAGGAACAGCCACTTTGTGACCAGCTGATGCCCTTCAAAGAGCGTTTTACAGCCGTAAAGATAATAACTGTCCATGACCCCTTTACCTTACAAAGATTTAAACTCCTGCTTTAAGTATTGATGATTGGTGAAAAATCTATAGTTTCTTTGTTGGCGGCTTGGTTATTAATGACTTTATTAAAATCATTGTATTCTTTTGATATATTGTACTGCTGCTTCTGTCTGTACATCCTGTTTATTTGTAATGTTTGTTTTGAGGACCCTCTTGAAAACAAGATGGCACATCTCAAGGGGTTTATCCTATTAAATTAAATTAAATTAAATTAAATTAAATTAAATTAAATTAAATTAAATTAAATTAAATTAAATTAAATTAAATTAAATTAATAAATGGATGCAAACTTGGCAGTCCAGTTTCAAACAGTCTTTAACTGTATTTTATTCCAAATGGATCTTATCAAACTTTACTTGTCTGGACATGTAAAGCTTCTGCGGTGTGAATTAGTAGTGTTATTGGTAGGGCCTGACCGATAGGGATTTTTTGATACCGATACCGATATACGGTAAAGACTTTAAAGCAGGCCGATAGCCGATATAATGGCCGATAAAGCCATCCACCAGAAAAAATGTCAAAAATATTACTGAAAGCTAAAACACTGCATTCTAAGCTCATTCTTAAGCTCATGTCTATGTTAGACACCATGAACTATCTGAATTATTCACTGATTCCAAAAAATGTAAATACTAGACAAGTTTATCTATTTTATGAACATTTATTTAGCACACACACACACTATAACATCAGAACATGTAAAAAACAGCAGAACAATAGATCACAATAACCTAAAAAAAAGCTTACAATAAAATAAATATTTTTCAATAGTAAAATAGTTGTTTCTTTAATAAGTCCAACAAGGGCAAATCCTAACGCAGAAAACACTGCAGTGAACAATAATTATTTATTATATTCAACTTTTACAACGGAGCCTGTAAATAACAGTAGTACACCTCACAAATTATCACAATAACTTAAAATAAAGTAATTTTTTTTTTTTATAACAAAGACTTGGTGGAAAAACTGGTAAAGAAAATCAATTACTTGCACTCCGATTGAAACTTGTTTAATGGAGATGCAGAAACACATATATGACAAAAATAAATCAATAAAAAATATCGGAAAATATCAGCAATTTTTTACCGATACCCGATATCACCCTGGACCCCCATATCGGCCGATGATATCGGCCGATATATCGGTCGGGCCCTAGTTATTAGTTATACATCCCCATGAATTATCAGTGGAGAAATTAGGATTTTACATACCGTATGGTTTCCTACTAATAACACCCACATTGTCTGTCATTTGGATTCTGTTTGCTGCAGTGCAGGGAGTTTAGAGATGTCACGACAGAAACAAGCAGCATAGTTAACACAACTGTTGTTAAGTCCTAGTACACAGTTTGGTTATTTCGGGATCTTCTGTGGTCAGGAAGTTCACACTTAGTGAATCGCGGGTCTCATGTGAATTTTATCACAACCTAATCATGGTACTATATCAGTTTCAACATCAGAGTCATGCCACCATCATACTTGAATCCCATAATCCCCGGCTAATCCAGAGCCAACCTACCCTTGCTTCAAATAAGCCTCACTTACATACCTAATCAACCTGAACTGTTTAAAATGCCTCTCTGCAACATCACACTACTCGATGCATCCTCTTTATGTACTCTTCCATCCTCACAGTATATGCCAACCTTCCATCCATCCATTACATCTCATCATCACATGACTGGCTGCCATGAGATGCATTTCAACAACAAATGCCAACCACCACAGCCGTTTACACCTGATCTCCTCTGCCATTTCTAATATACTATAATTGAATTGTTTCAAAAAGCCGACAGTATTTTCCTGCTAGAAGCAAAAAGTAAAGCTGAATTTTCCAGCAGCAAAACCACATGTCATTTCAGCTTTTGCATGACAAGTTAAATACAGTAAATTTAGTCTCTAAAGTACCACTTAATTTTAGAAATCTTGGAGATGTGGACAAAGTTTCAAGTTCTACATCCTCGCTTAAACCTTCCATTTGTCAGAACATGGATCCATCCCTTATGCTTCAAAGCCCCTTCCTCTGGATCTTCATGACAACATTAAACAAACCATAAAGAAGGTTGGACCAGTTCACACTCATCATACTGTTTTCCCTAGAAACAGACTCTACAAGCCCAAACATGACTCTTTTTCTCAATGGCCTCTTCAGAACGCTGGTAGTGGGGGTTCACAGTCATATTCAGTGCAGGTATGTTAAAGCAAATGAATGTATTACCTAAAATGTCAATGTATTTTTCTCTATACACAGAAATGATAAGGCAGATAAATCCATCTGGGATTTAGGAGCTGGTTCCTAACTTCAGCAGTCATTGAGCAAAAGATCAGGTACTCTCTGAACAGGTTGCTGGTCCATCGTGGGTCCACAGAGACAAATAACCATTCACACATACACTCACACCCAGGGCATATTTAGGGTTTCCAGTTAATCTAACATGAATGGTTCTGGTCTATGGGAGGAAACCGGGGTCCCTAGAGAACCCCCCCCCCCCTCCCCCATACATGATGGAATATGAAAAGTTATGTAGGAACCTGCAGAAAGGCCCCAGCAGGCTACAAACCCAAAAATCCAGACAAATGTTAGACAAAAATGAATCACAGTCAAGTGATGAGAGAGATTTTAGACATGTTGTTCTGATCTCATCTATGTGTAGGGACACTGGGAAATTCCCCATTTCCACTTTAATCATATAAAAATGTAAGTAGCTCCAGACAGTTTGATTTATTCTGGATGTTACATTGATTTTTTGCAGTTGGCATTCAATCGCAGAGCCGTAAAATAAACAGAAAGGAGCCTCAGCTGAGGAACTCCTGTTTGTGTTGTTGATTTGTCAGAGCGCAGGGGGTGAAAGCTGATGAGGTGAGTTTTGTCACAGCTCCCCTCTGTGCACTGATCCTCACCTCCTCTAGTCATGTGAACAAACAGTCGCCTTCTTCTTCTCTAAGCTAACACATGCATGTGTGCAGACACACAGTTTACACATGTACACACAAACCCATCCTGACTTACACCCTCTAACCTCACTATGGTCTTACACAGCAGGCCTGCCATAAATCAATGGGCAGGATCATGTCTGCCAGGTAGACTAAACAAGAGCATTTGTGAGGATTTGCTCTCACCCATTAATCATCTTGACAGCTTGAAAAACACATTTCCCCTTTAATGACTGTATTTGGATAATCAGCTCAGTTTCCCTTCCCACCCTTTTTCTGGCTCTCACTCCCCTTCAATCCCCTCCCCAGTTTCTGTTTTTTTGGCCCCAAGCACATTCATAGGTATGCGGGTATTTCACTATTACAGGAGGAGAACGTGGAGGAGGGACTGTAGAGGGGAAGGGTAGGGGGAGTCGGTCTTGCGTCTTCCAAAATGGTTTTTAGCAAAAAAAAAAAAGTCAGTTTACCATGGAATTTCTTTACCCAACCTCCCCGAAAAAACCGCAAGGGCTTTGCTAATATAAATGTAAGCGGGTGGTTACAGTCCTGCTAAATTAAAACCTAGAGAAGTTTGTGTTCGCCACCAAAATTCAGCATGAAAATCACGGGAATTAAAATAGCAAAACCAGCCTCAGTAACTTCAGTTCCACTGAGAGATGATACAGATACAGTTACCTCCACCAAGGAGGACATGTTTTTATCTGGGTTTGTTTGTCTGTCTGTTAGCAGAATAACTCAAAAACTAATAAATGGATTTTGATGAAATTTTCAGGAAAGGTCAGAAATGATCCAAGGAAGAATTGATTAGATTTTGATGGTGATCTGGATTACCGTCTGAATCCAGGAACTATTTTAAAGATACAGACATAGTACTTTCAACAATATGTCCAAGAGCTGCTTGGTGGAGGTCTGCGCTCTCCGAGTGCTTTTCTAGTTTCAATATGATTTATCTGTAGGTAGTTATTACAGTTTCAAATACATTATTAGGATTTGTGCTTCCAGTTGCCATTTTGTTTGAGTATTGTATTTGTCTTCAATGTTTTATCACTGAAGACAAAGACTTAGTCCACTGACAGAAACAAACGCACCTACACAGATTAACACTGACTATAAGGACTGTTTTTAAATCCAGTACGGTGAAATATTATAGTAACACTCCTTTCTAGCTCTACAGAGCTTCTGATTATTTAAAAAAAATTGTTTTGAGTCATTCAACACAAATCCCACTTAAAACTTTGTTTACACATGATCAAATCTAAAATAAACCAACCTGACATTTTGCAACCTCATGAGGACTGTTGTGTGTGAACCTGTCAGCCTGTTTATTTTGGTTTTGTCATTCACATTCTTCCTCTCCTGTTGCTCAGTGTTACTGCTCATTGTTTCCACCTGCCTGTGGAACCTGTAGTTGTACTCCACCAGCAGTCAGTACGTTTACATGCACACGTAGCTTTTGGTGGAAGTCGGACTAAGGATTAGCCCCCTGGCGAGAGATGTATCCCAGTTTACATGTCACTTCAAAAATCAAATTATTAAAAGAAGTGCACTCACCGCCGCTACGGTAGGTGGCGCCATGTGACCCTTCACAGGGGCGTTCTTCTGGTTCGCATCAAACAAAGAAACAGTTGCGTTAGTGAAAAAATGTAAAATGTACTGATCTTCCACTTACGCTTGAGTTAGCCGCCATCTTCGTCTTCTTCTTCCTTTACTGTTTTGCTGTTTGCCGCCGACGTCATTTTTGAAGGGGCGGGCCAGATAGCTCGACTAAGCAGCAGGAGCATTTACATGAAGAGAAATTCGAATTTGAATCGCATTATCTGGGTAGCTTAGTGGGACTATTCAAAGTCCAGTTTGGTTTGCTTTCAGTCCGACTAAGGCAATAAATCGAATTTCTCTGGCTGCATGTAAACGTACTGACTGTTGCATCACCATCCATTATGCGCACGCTTCTAAGAAAAGAGAAGATACAGATATTTAAATTTCAGAACACTTTTCCCTCCTGGTCTGAATCTGTACTGACCTCTGATCTCTTGTCTCACCAGTGTTACAGTTCTGCCACTGGTTCTCCTCCTGCCAGCTAATCATATTCAATAAACTTGTTTTATTGTCCTGCCTGTCTGAGTTGTGGTGCATTTTGGGGTCCAAAATCTGAACATACACCCAGTATATCACAGTACTAACTGGCCATCATGGACCCCTAACACAACTGGATTGACTTACCAGAGTAGAGTCCTCCATTGTGGTGATGGAGGAGCAGGTGTGCAGACTTTCTGCTAACTTGAGCAAACTATCCACAGCTTCTCTCACAGCAGAACCTGTTTGCCTTCACAGATCTCACCCGTTGGCCTCCCCCATTCATGAGCTGCAACTACTGCACATATTGTTGTAATACTAACTCGCGCATGTGATGGGATGGTCATTTAAATGTGGGAGATGCTGTGCTCTTCTTTCGCAATCTGCCACATTGTTTTAAAGTTTAATTTAAATGTCATGGTGGTTCTTTATCAAAGTTAAGAGACTCATTAGTACCTCATAATATTAGCGTCATTGGTTTTGGTGAAGTTAAACCAATCAATTCACCTATTAGTTGAAGAATAATCTATTATACAGCTCTGAGTTATATTCCAAATTTAAAGTTGGATCCAATTTCCACAAGAAAACACCTGAAGCACATAAAGACTGCTCCAAAGAGCATATGACCATTATTCTATGTCACTGATATAAGTAGCTTAATGAATGCGATGTTCCTTCATAGTGGGTGTGAAAACAGGTCAACAACTTCTCTTTCAGTTTTTATCTCTCAAACTACGCAGGTGGTGATAAAACCCGACTTCGAACGGCCTGTATCTGTTTTGTCACAATTCCTTTGTTCATTAGTATTCATCAGCTCCCGCAGTTGAAACCACACCTAGCATGCTGCTGGCTAAAAGCTGTTAGCATAAAGATGGAACAAACGGGAAGAGACTACGTCTGCTGTTGCCATGTGCAGCGGGGCAGGAAACAGTATGCTGTGCTCTCATAGGCTAGTGTGTTAGCCAATCAGAGTCCAGCAAATTCAAATTCTGAATATTAATGAGTTACAGCCCGAAGCCTGACAAATCTTGACGCAGATAGATTGAAAGGTCTGTTAATCAGTGTTTCCTAACGTTTTTGAGATATAAAATGTTTCATATTACAGGTTAATACTTAAGAAATAACCACAAAGTGTGAAATGGCCTCTTTAAAGCAGAACTAAAGAACTTTTCAGCAGCCGTGTCTCAGAGAGTCGTTGCTCGAACCGGTGTTCTGCAGAAATATGCTACCTGTTGAGATGTGCTACACACGTGCCGTCCTACAGTCTTGACTTCAATAAACACATTTATCATTTATTTTTGTTTCTATATTTCTCCATAAATACATTTTACCTATCAAATAAATTCTACCAGGACAGAAACACTAAATATGATGTTATTTTTACTTTCTTTGCATTGTCGGACTGACAGGCAAATGTTTGGACACACCCAGAGGAGGAGGACCCAACAATTACTGCCAAGGACCCAGAGGGCTTTTATATAGAAAATATGTACCATGGCGGCATTTTTCTTCAGGGCAGCATAAATCATCAGAACACCACTTCCTGCTGCGACCCGAATTACTGAAGTTATTTAGTCGAATGTAAAGCCATCGGAGGTACACAGAGTTGAACTCGTTTTTCGGTGAATATCCACTTAGACACGTTTCAAAACTGTAATTTAAAGTTTTAAAAGTTATTTTGGACTGCTTAAATAAATTATTGTTTCAGATTAACTTGTGATGAGAGATTTTTTTGTTTATCATTGAACAAATTCAGGTGAGCTATTTCCCATCAGTTCTAGTTCACTATTATTAAAGCTGCTATACTGAATTTGCAAAACAAATTAACTTAACATGTTTTTTTTTCATGCCCATTAAAAACGTTTTAACACAGCATGGAGAAAATTATGTTGTGAAGATTAAAAAAAACTACAAAAAAATAATTAAGTGGTTCTCTCGTATTTCTCTAAAAACATCGACCAATCAAATTGTTCAGCCTGAAAGGAATGATTGGACAGTCTCTCCAGCCATATGGACTTCTGCATTTATTTGGCTTCTGTGCTCGTAAAAGACTGAGACATACTACGGCAGCACACCACTGCTGGGAGTGTTCGCCGCTCTACCATGTCACAGCAGGAGAAACAGCCGCCGGCTGGTTCCATTTCAGGTTCAGGACAAAGTAACAAACTTGGAAAAAAAAAACATTTAAACTTTTAGAAAACAAACAACGTTTGGACATAGAAAGAGCAAAAACCAGAGTAAACATTGGTATTTCTTTTCAGCGATGGCGAAAACTACGTGAGTCTGAGGGACTGCAAACAGATGCTATGGTGGCTTTATTGTTGTTGGACAGGTAATTTTATCTTCTTCTCATCAACACTTATCATCATGAAATCATTGTTCATTTGTTAAGTACAATGCTCGAACTTGATTGTTGTTTTATCATGTGTTTTTGTTAGCACAACTATATTTGCTCTTTATATGTTAGCGCGATTAGCACTGCATGCTAATGCTACATTAGCACATTTCGGGACATAATGTACCGTTTAGTCTGTTATAAGCAGGGGTGCACATAATATTTTTGGCCTGGTTCTCAGAAGAGAACCTAGGGTTGTTGCTTGGTCCTCACATTTTTAAATGTGTCTCGCTGTGTCTCTTCCGAGCTCCTCTGCTTTGTTTTTGGTTTCATCAAGCTTCAAATTCAGTCTGTTTACTTTACCTGGCTCTTAATTTGTTTAAATAAAAATCGAAACGAAACCAGTAAAATATAAAAATACTGGTAAAAAAAAAACCTTCAGAGTTCAGGTTGGATTGTTTACAGGTTTGATTGTTCACTTTAATCTACATTTAACAGTTTGGTGTTGAAATTTATTAGTCAGCTGTTGGGGCTTCTGTCATTTACTGTAACTGTTTTTTGTTTTGAAATGATGAGGATGTTTGTAATGTGATGCAGTCAGATAAAAAGATACACTGGACAGTTATGGGGCATTGACTGCATATCCCATAGTGCTTTGCGTGTATTCAAAATGGCGCGGATCCCAGACAAATACGCTGATACTGTTGATTAAAACAGGTGGTTTTCTGTATTTTATAGCACAAAAAGGTAGTTATACACGTCTGTGCCACAATGGTCTATTTGTCTTATTCAGTGAATTTTTTCAGTTTTGACGTGATGCAGAATCCTGCAGTCAGCTGCACTGATCTGACTGACTGAAAATCCGTCACACTGGCAAACTGATACACAGAGACAGAGAGAGACGCAGCATCAGCTGATCAGCTGGAACTTCGGCGCTCTGGCTGAGAAACATATCAGTCAAACAAAAGAAGTCAACGGGATTCTTCATTTATTTGACAATGAACCGCCTCTGATTAACCTAAAAATTCACGCAGCTCAGCCAAACCAATGTTAAGTACACAAACGCGTGTTGCAACTTTTCATCTGGTGCGCATTTTATATTTTGACAGTGTGTGCGGACCTGCGGACCACTTATGTGCACCCCTGGTTATAAGTGTTCTAACAGTACTAGAATCTCAAAATACAGTTCAATGGGCTCTGGAAACCTGTGCAACACGAAAGTATTTATCAGTTTTTACCTTCTCATTGGCGTTCAAAGGTTTCAGCTTTTCAAAGGTTCAACTTTTCTGAACTTCCAAACATTACATTTGTTTGATAAAGCAAAACCATCCAATGTGAGGAACTCAAGGAGCTAAGGTTTTTGGGGCATGGGAATTTTAATGGTGTTTTATTATTACATACAACATCACCACTGCAAATGAGTTTTCATTCACTCATTCAAACTGGTCAGCTGAAAACCTCTATGAGCAAAAGATTCAGTGTCTGTTTAATGTTATTAGAGCTGAATAAAGTGGGATTTTAGGAGATTCTAAAGCAAACTGAATAAATTTATGAAAAATCTTCCTGGCAGAGCCCTGATGGAAAGTCCCAACACACTTATCCCCTGAAGGTGAACGCGTCACTGCTGAGCAGTCCAGTCCAGGGTGCTTCAGATGGATGACTAACAGCTGTTGGCCCTACAACCTCTTCCCTCAGCGCAACCATTAAGCCTTTCTGTCCTCAATTTCCTTTTTTCCCTCTGAAGTTTACTGTGATCGCTTTCCCACACCCCCACAGTTCTACACTACACAGCATCGTACACATTCTGCATTCTCCAATCAGATCTCAGTGTTACGCTGTCCTCCCACATACGAATACACAAACAGACATGAAAATATCTATCACTATTATAAAGAAAGGCAGACACTATCTCTCTTCCTTCTTTATTTCTGGAGTGAGCAGCGCTGTTGCTTTGCAGCTAGAAGGTCTGGGGTTTTGACTTCTGGTGCCTTTCTGTAGAGTATTTGCATGTTTTTTCTTTTTAATTTTTGAAAGATGGTTAGTCTGGTTTCTTCCAACATTCTAATAATAAACATGCATGTTAGGTTAACTGGCATTATTAGGGTGACCATATTCTGGTTTTTAAAAAGTAGGACACCTGAATTGAGAGCAAAATCACAAAAGGATTGTATTTTTTTAGGTAACATTACATTTGAATTGTAATAGGCTGCATTAACACTCTTTAATGCAAAAATGCCATGAAACAGACTAACAATAATAATAAATGCTTTTGTACCCATTTCCCAACGCAGGCTATTCCTCAAAAGCCACAAATAATACCGATAACAATATTAATCTTCAAAATAACATACATTAAGGTGTACGTAAGGTGTTTGGCTGAAGCTAGATGGTTTTCTAAATCGCCAGCACCTTTGTTGGACACTAACACATAAGTGCCAGTTTTACATGTCATGCATTCTGCCTCGGATGGATGCCGACCAGAACGGAAACTGCTATATTTTTTCAGCTCCTCCATAAACTTACATTTGCGTTTCGGCCTATTTGAGATCAGGTGACATTCTTCCCTCGCTGCCAACTACTGTTATCATTTGTACTGCGTCTGCTTACACATATTGACATAGTGTCTGACCAGTGATGGAGTGAATGACATGCAAAGAAGGAGGAACCTAACGCAGTTTCTGAGGGTCAGACGAAAATCCCGGACATTTCGGAGAAATTTTGAAAGTCTGCCAGGACAATTTTTTGGGAGTCAAAAAGAGGACATGTCCAGGTAAAGTAGGACGTCTGGTCACCCTAGGCATTACCATGTGGCCTTATGGACTGGTCACTTGTCACTGAAAGTCATTATCAGTCTTTCTGTGCAGTCAGTGTCTTACTGAAGTCTCCTGTGACATTTATTGGCAGTGGCTACGGGTCCGTCATGCTGGACCATTAGCTCACTGCTACTGACACGGCAGCCTGCCGGACCAACAAGGAGCAAGTTATTGGTCTGCAATTAGCCTCCGTACCTTTCAATATCTGTTCCATATCAATATTTTGAAAGTTTTAATCAGATGTAAATAGTGATTAAAGTTTATATTTGAATATATATACTGTTTGAGTTATAAATTTGTATAGCACTTTTCGAGTCAATCAGACTACTCAAAGCGCTTTCACACTATAAGTTTTACATTTACCCATTCACACAACCTGATATGCAAATCGGGGGGCAACATGGGGTTCAGTGTCTTGCCCAAGGACACTTCGACATGTGGTGGTGGAAGCCGGGATCGATCCACCAACCTTCAGATTGGGGAACAACCGCTCTAACCACTGTTCCACAGCTGCATTTACAAATGCTAAAGAGAAAAGGTGTCAAATTTAAATATTTGAACAGTATTTTCTGTTGTTTCCTCCATGGATGCAGCAGAAATCACCACGGTGAAGTTATTTTTAGCTTGGATATTCAATGGATATTCAGCAGCATCTTCAACCGCGGCTAACTCGGTGCTAGCAGCTAGCTCACTGGGCACCGCGTGAAACTGAGCAACAAGCCGTATCTGAAGACGCTGCTGAATATCTGTTGAATATTCAACCTAAAAACAACTTCTCGCAGCAACGGTTCTAATCTCTCTTGTACAGCTGGACACATTTCCTACGCTGATATTCTAGGACAGCCAGCTGTACACTTTTAAAACTCCGCAAACAATCTGCAGCCTTTTTCAAATCTGATGCTCATGCGCAACCACGACCTTATATATTCAGAAATTGATACATGCACACTACGTTACACTCTCAGAAATAGAGGTACGAGACAAGAACATTTTTGTACCTATAGGTAAATTGTTCCCTCAAAAGTACAATATTGGTCTTTAAAAGGCCAGAAATGTCCCTCTGAGGGTTAAAATTGATATAAAGTACAAATTTGTACCATTTCAACTGCACCTGCAACCCTGGTCAAGGCTGGTTAATCTCCATTTTATTAAGTTTCATCAATCATTTTCAATATTATGATTTACATGTTGGTTTTAGACTTCAACATGTGGCATAATTTTACTGTTTTAGTGGAACAGCTTCATATGGTACAAAAATGGACCTGGACTACAGGGAACACCCCCAGCGACAAGAATTTGTACCCTTCTTGTCGCTGGGGGTGTACCCCGTAATCCAGGTCCATTTTTGTACCTTATGAAGTTTTTCCACTAAAACAGTAAAATTATGCCCCGTTTTGAAGTTTTAAACCAACATTCTGAAACATAATATTGAAAATGATGGAAGAAACTTAATAAAAGGGAGATTAACCAGCCTTGGCCAGGGTTGCAGGTGCAGTTGAAATGGTACAAATTTGTACTTTATATCAATTTTAACCCTCAGAGGGACATTTTTGACCTCTTAAAGACCAATATTGTACTTTTGCGGGAACAATTTACCTATAGGTACAAAAATGCACTTGTTTCGTACCTCTATTTCTGAGAGTGTACAGACTGTAGCTGATGTACCAATAATTCTAGTTGTAGAAGAGCTGCCGTGCCAATAGCCACTCCATTTTTTTTTAAATAACACTCAAAAAGAACTTACTTCTCTTGTCAGTAGTGTGAACTTCCCACATCAGCAGAGGTTTTTTGCTCTTCATGGCCATGTTCTAATAACACATTGAACATTCTGGATTTCAGGATGTCTAACATTCCCATGAGGTTCCTGTTTGTACCAGCGACTGTCACTCCACATGGTTCCTACAGCATCTAGTTTTTATGATACCTAGATTTAAATGTTTCACTTCATATCCTCATATATATTTTCTCTCGGTCCAGGTGTTTACGTCTTTAAACTTATTAATTTTGTGGTTGTTACAACATCCCGAGGCCTGTTATAGTTTGGTAGATAAAGGATGAGGGAGTGAAGGATCTTGAAGTGGTAGTTTAACACAGTGAAGCTCAGCAGTGAGGAAATTCTCTTTATATATGGACGTACTCACACATACTGTATACATTCTCTTATTATGTGTATAAATGTTTAGCTGAGTTTGTTCCGGCTTTCAGCTCTGCTTCAGTGTCCCATAAACCTCATAACTCTGTGTGTGTGTGTGTGTGTGGGTGTGTGTGTGTGTTCCTGTGTCAAACACCAATGATTAATGACTCACAGCTTTGCTTTCTTCTACTTCCTTCCTCTCCAGGCGTGTCACATACATCATCACGCGTCACCATAAGTGACGCTGGCAGACGGCTGAAGCAGCTCCTGCTTGGCCTCATGGTGCAAGCAAACCATAACATCCTTCATATGGTAATTCAGACATGCATTTACATTTGGAGATGTAGGAGGAAACCTCACATGTCAGTAGAGCCACAATGTAACAGCCACTACCTGACCTGAGGTTTATTATTGAGTTTAATTGTTTGGCTGTTTTTAGTTTCTGCAAACACTAGTTTTCAAATTACAACTGATTTTTCATTTTGGTGTTTCAAACCATCTAATAATGTTTTTTAGGTTTGACTGTATTTTGTAACATATTCTTGTTCCTTTTTTCCCCTAAATTTGTTTTCATTATGTTTCTTTTTATCTGTTTTAATGTCAATGAAAGAATTTTATTTAACTGGTTACAGTTTTTTTTTTTTACAGTTAAGGTATTAAATAACAAAACTGGATAGGGATGCACTGATACTGATACTGGTATCGGTGCCGGCACCATTCTAATGTACTCGTATCGGTTAGTTAACCGATCCCATGAACCGATACTTAAAATGTAGAAACTCTGCAACAATTTAACAGAAAATGTTTATTTTTCACTTGAAATTTTAGTTTTGTGTCATTTTTATTAATATTTTATTTTTTATCAACTTCACCATCATTTCTTTTAACAAGCAGAGAAGAAAATAAAACCTGTCTTCCAATTCATTGCATCTTTTTGTGTGGTAGAAGTATCTGTATTGGTACTCAGTCAGATCCAAGTATCGGTATCATATCGATTTGAAAAACGTGGTATCGTCGCATCCTTAAAACTGGAATTTGAGACGTTTGAGATTGTTGAGTGTGCATCTACCCCTCAGTGTTACTCTGCAGGGGTGTAAAATGAGTTTAGATTGTATTGAAGGTTATGACGTCATTACAGATAAATGTTAATGTCAAATTGAAAATCAACAGCAGTCTCTAATATGTTTTGTGGCAGGAACTCTCCGTCTTCAATATAGTAAGATGACATTACTATGTGGCTGACCTTTAAAGGTAGTTGTTTATATTATATAGCTAATGTCTCGATAAACTGTCACTCTGATCAATCTGTTAAACAAATAAAAAAATCTGTTATTTCCTGTCTGAAAATAAGTCTGTTTTTAAGAGTTTGTGTCATTTTTACAGTTTTTTGATTTGGTTGGGAGACAACAGGCTCAGTTACATTTTTATGTAGCCTGTTTTAACATAATCTTCTTTGCTGCTAATTAAAGCTGTACTAAATAACTTTTAACATTTTAAGCTACTGTTTTAAAACTTGTGGATACTAACCGAAAAACAGGTTCAGCTTCATATTAGATACTCTCCGATGGTCCTACAGTACGCTGAGTGAGTTCAGTGCTGCGGGTCGCGGCCGTCAGTGGGCGGTTCATTTGCTGCTTTACAGCAACAGCTGTTTGTTGCAGCAGCGGTCGCCATTCGGTTAGCTGTTAGATATTTAGGCTGACTGACCGGAGTTCCCTTTTCGTTGGCATCATGTCGGAGGACAATCTAAAAGAGTAAAAAGGAAAGACCATTTTTCTTTTTGTTTCTGCACTGATAATAATCCTGCATTAAAAATAAGAAGCAAAATATGCCCCCTTGTTTTATGAGTTGTTCTGTCCCAGTTCGTGGCCGTCTGATGCGGTTGTTTACGACATTTGTAATTCTGCTTTTAACCACTGGGTGTGAAAAGAGGAACATGAGTCAAAGATACTCAGCTCCACTATTCTCCTTTCTTTTTTATTAAAGAGGCCCTTCCATTAAAAACGGTTTTTCTGAGGTTTCTGTTGAATATTTTAGCTCCACAGGTGTTCTTACCTTCATAGTGGGTGTGAAACCAGGTCAACAACTTCTCTTTCAGTTTTTATCTCTCAAACTACGCAGGTGGTGATAAAACCAGAGTTCTCCCGAGTCCAAACAGCCTGTCTCTGTTTCATCACAACTCCTTTGTTCGTTAGTATTCATCAGCTCCCGCAGTTGAAACCACACCTAGCATGCTGCTGGCTAAAAGCTGTTAGCATAAGACGTAGCAAACAGAAAGACACGATGTCTGACGTTTCCATGCGCAGTGGGGCAGGAAACAGTATTCTCTGCTCTCATAGGCTAGTTTGTTAACCAATCAGAGTCCAGCAAATTCGAACAATGAATATAAAGGAGCTGCTGCCGACGAAGCCTGACAGAAGGAGCCGGAACCACCCAAATTTTAACGCAGACAGATTGAAAGGTCTGTTAATCAGTGTTTCCTGACGTTTTTTAGATATAAAATGTTTCATATTACTGGTTAATACTTAAGAAATAACCACAAAGTCCTGAAATGTGTATGAAATGGCCTTTTTAACTGTGTTTTTAATCATAATTCCTACTTAGCATTAAATAATCTACACACATATCATTACAGGCACCTTTTCTGGTTTTCATTTACATGTTTGATTTTGGATGAATCTCCCTAAGCTGAGCGAACAGGCTGTGAGTTCCATGTAAAGCAAATACATTTTCTGCATTTCTTTCAAACTACAGGGTTGTGATCTGTTTCTGTGTTATAATGGTTTGTACTAGTTAACACATGAAAATGTCAGCGATGAGTTCTTATGTTTATTTCAGACAAACACTTCACCATCTTTGTGACATAATATTAATGTTAAAAATGTTACAGTAAAGCAGTGGTGTTGAAAAGAACCAGCAGGTGATCTGGACCGCTGATATAACAGCTGTAATATAATTTGTTTACAGTGATGTCACACTAACCTGCTTATGATTTAATACTGTTAAATGATTTACAGTGATCATTCAGCCTGCACACATCTAACACATCTACTCCCTCAAAAAAAATCACCCGCTTTTCCAAATCTCTCTCGTCAAATGCACTTTTGCTTTTACAAAAAGCTGTAAGAGACAGAGAACAGATGTGTCCAGTGTTGTCTGCTGACATGCTGCAATGTGTTGTAAGATTGTGTGATACAGAGAGGGAACGAGAGATAAAAGAGGAAAAAGAATGAGCTGTGAAGGAAAAAAAGAAAAGAGAACAGCTAAGAGACCAAACGCAAGCAAGTCCTGCATGTGTGCTGGTTCCCAGCCCTGTCTGGGCCCTGTCAGCCGGTGATTTATGGCACCGAGACTGGGAGTAGTCCGTGCTGCCAGCTCAGTATTGTTACAACTGACAGCTAATGAGGCTGGACGGGCTTTCAAGCCCAGCACTTAACAGAGGCCTCCAACTTCAGGAGTCACATGCTCTCCTGTTTCTTTTCCTGCCTTCTCTTTCTCGCTCCCATTTATTCATTCTTCCAGGGTGGCGGCTGCAGCCGAGCAGGCTTGCACAAGATTTCTGGGGGTTTTAGGGAGAAAGTAAAGCAGGTCATGAGAGACGTACGAGTAGTACTGCTGCACTTCTACTCCTTTCACACACTATTAAACCCAGAAGCTGATCTGAGACTTTACCTCTGGGGCCAAAATCCTGCCCTCCCTCTGCAATTACTCTGTCATGTTTTCAAACCCTGGAGTCACATGTCTCACCTCCCAGTTTACCTGCAGTCATTATGTGAGTGTGAGCTGTGTGAGGTGAGGTTTTATCTTCAACACCACTGGCCAGAGCTGCTGCCTGGACCATGAACTATAATCACTACCAGAGTCCTCCCCCACCAACACCACCCACACACACACACCTCCTCCCATCTCCTCCCTCGGCCCCTGGTTTCATGTCAGTCGTGATTAATGGCACTTGGGCCCCAGCGCGCCTTACTCTGCCAGTTCCAGCAATGTTCCCTTGATACTTAATGAACTCTGACAAACTTCTTTTCCCTCGCTCTGTTGTTCCCTTTACAATCCACCTCCCTCCAACCACGTTTAAAATGCATGACACAGAGCTGCCACTGCAGCACCTCAGGGTTAGCTCTGGCCCTTTGGAAATCTCTCAGGAGGCCTTTGTCTAAAAATAAGGCACCACGACAATTTAAAAGTCAAGGCTCTTAGCTGTTAGTTCAGCATCACAAGATAAATGATCAGGTTTAAACTACGCCTGGGAAAACGAAACACGAGCTCTCTGATTCCTCTGATCTTTTCTCAGTAAACGTTATTATTATTATAAAAGATTTTATTTTGGATTTATGTTTGTCAGTAGTTAATTTAACCTGCTGCAGTTTAGTGACACGTCTGATCCAAGAGGAAGGACCTGAAATGTAAAAGTCACAACAGAAGGAGCTTTTCAAAGATATAATGTTAGTCTCTGTCTCCCCCTGCTGTCCACTTCCACAAGGACAGTGTTTGATGAACAAACTAATTGATTTTCTATATCATGTTATAATTATAGCTTGATGGATTGAAGTAGCTTTGTTTATCACTCCTCTTTATTTTCCTCAAGTTATTTGTTGAATTGAATTCACCCCCAGTTTTTCATTTTAAAGTTAAATTTATACATATAAAATTTTTATTAGAAAAGATAGTGACAGAAGTGTTAATAGAACCGATCCATCAGAGATCTGCAACGTGCAGCTGTGGAGCCACATGTGGCCGTTCAGACTCTCTGAAGCGGCTCCTTGTAACTTTGATTAAAATCAACATGAACCTGAATAACAACAGGAAATAGATTATTACCTCCGCCAAGGAGGAAATGTTTTCATCAGGGTCTGTCTGTCTGTCTGTCTGTCTGTCTGTCTGCCTGCTGCCTGCCTGCCTGCCTGCCTGCCTGCCTGCCTGCCTGCCTGCCTGCCTGTCTGCCTGCCTGCCTGCCTGCCTGCCTGCCTGCCTGCCTGCCTGCCTGCCTGCCTGCCTGCCTGCCTGCCTGTCTGCCTGCCTGCCTGCCTGTCTGCCTGCCTGTCCTTCTGTCTGTTAGCAGTGTAACTCAAAAACTAATGAATGGATTTTGATGAAATTTCCAGGAAAGGTCAGAAATGACCCAAGGAACAATCGATTAGATTTTGATGGTGATCCGGATTCCCGTCTGGATCCAAGAATTTTTTAAGCATACGGATATAGTACTTTCTACAATATGTCCACTTGGCGGAGGTCTGCGCTCTCTGAGTGCTTTTCTAGTTTCAGCAGTTTTTTTCCTTCCTGTTATCTTTTTTTGCCACTCAGAAAACAGAAACAAACTACTTCTGATAAAAGACCTGAAACATTGTAACAAAGTAAACATTTTTTTCTTTTTATTAAGTAATAAATGATCAAACTACATCCATCCAACTAGTTTTATAACATCTTGTTCCTGCAGGATCCTGATGGAGGCTGATGTTTATCTGCAGCAGCAGGAACAACAATCTGATGTTTGTTTTTGTTTTTATAACATAAAGGTGGAACTTCATATACTTTAACTATTAGTGAGCAATTTATTGTATAAATTGTTTTATTCGAATTGTAACGGTCAATGTAACTTTTTGGCTTTTTACAAATTAAATGGATGGTGATGTAAAATGGATTTTTCAGTTTTAAAAGTTGCAGGTTTCTGCCCTGGGAGAGATTTATTTATATCAAAGACACTTTAAAATGAGATTACAATGCTGCCAATACTGTTACATCACTTACAATAAGTCATAAGACCTCCGTTTTCTTATCTCTCATTGCTGAGGACAATGTAACAATAAAAAAAACAAAGCTGATTCGCATGTTTACTTGATTCCATTTCCATCTTTTCTTTGGAATCAAACATTTACTTTGATTGTTTCTTTTCATACTGAGAAGAAAATGTTAGGATGAATGTTTTAGCTCTTTGGGACTCGTAGAACGTTTAGTAATTTTGACTTAAACAAGTAAATTATGGGCTTCTGATTTACATTCTGATATTATGAAGATTTAAACTGGGTGTTGCAGGAAAACATTTAAAACACGCAAGTAGTCGCCCCCCGAGGCCTTCAGTTACCTACACCTGCCCTAGAGCAGGAAGTCCATAACTCTGAATTAGAACATGAGATATTTAATGATAGATTTAATAAACTAGATGTTGTTATTTTTCAGCATTTGATAACATAAATCTAGCTGTTTTTGGACTTTGTGTTATGCCTGCTTAGGTTCATGGAAAACTCTATACAACACATAAATATTGAGTTTAGCTAGGAAAAGGAGAATAAGAAACAAGGATGGATTATTTAAGACAGTGAATCTTAATTAAATAAAGTATCAGTCCAGTACCATCACAGGTCATACACCCATAGATTAAACCAGATCCAAATGTACATAAAAATCACATTTTAAATTCAGTCACAGGTACAAAATACAAAAATCAATAATATGGGTTCAGATTTATAGAGATGTATCAAAGAATACAGATAATAAAAACATAATGTTCAAGGATTTCATACTAAATTAGAGGAAAAAATCTGTGAAAGTATCTACTGTAAGTTTACACAAAGGAAATGATGGTGTTACTGCTGGTCCTTCGATAGGTATTGAAAACAAAAGCTTGAAATCCTTAATTTGTTTGGATTCTAGCTGAGCTAATCAGATTACATCCACTCAGAATACAGATAAAATATTTTAATACAAAGTCAGCTGTCACTTTACAAGATTAAAGATTGTTGGGTTTGGTGATAACATCTCCATGGATACCAGCACATATTAGTGTAAAAGGATACCAGACAACAAATACAATGGGAAAAGAGGCCTTTGGAAATAAGATTTTAAGCATCTTCAGTAAGTTCAGTAAAACATAAATAAAGTGCATAATAAAACTGAAAATAAAGGAAAATTACTAGATGAAAAGAAAAGAAGACATTATAAGTAAACATAGACAAGTGTGGATAAAATGAAACTATACAGCATGTTAAACCTACTATACACTGAAATACAAAAACTACATTAGTTAATTAAATCAAAATTTAAGTACAATGAAATTAAAACTTAATAGCGACTATGAAATTATTCAGGAAAAAACTTAATCAAATAATAAATGAACAATCTAAAGCAGACCTACTTGTATGAAGAGACATACAGTTTGAGTTTTATTTACTAGTCTCGTTCCAGTCCATTCTCAGTAGGTGGCGGTAACGCGCATTTCGTTGTTTCAACCGCCATTAAATCAGAGAAGAAGAAGAGAGGGAAAAGCGAAGAAGAACCTTGTTTAGCTCATTACTCTTCGACGACGGACTCATATTACTTCATTAGTTCGTTCGAAATTTTTTAGTGAAGATAATTTTTGACTATTTTATTAACGTTTGAGCTGTTGTAAAATGGGTCGGAGCAGGAGTCGAACCCCTCCGAGACGAGGTGAGAAACGTTAGCATTAGCTGGATGCTACTTTAACAAATACATTGAAATGTTGAAATTAATTGGACTCCTTGAAGCCTTTGTATTTTTGCAGAACACAATTTGTGCTCTGGTGGTGTATTTATCTCAAGTTAGTAGATGAAGCTTATTCAATTAAAATTAAATATTCAGTGTTTGTACAAATTAACCACAGCTGTGATTGGACGTAAAGTAACTTGTTACCAGATATTAAAACAAACACTTTTAATTAATTACAATTAAAATAGTTGAAACTGTCATATCTAATACTAAATGTTGCTATTTTAACGTGAACATATTGCAAATATTTCTTCCAGAACGCTTGAGTTCCAATATTTATTGATTATTGAGACCGTAACAGGAAAATAATAGGAAGACACTATTTAACAGTGAGAGCTTTATGGTTTCAGTATGAATGAAAACTGCTTCCCAGTGACTGTTTTTGTCAATTCAAGAAACAATCAATTGAGGATTAAACTGAGTATGAACTTATTTGAACAAATTCATGCTGTAAGCTAAATCTTCTGTTTTATTCTGAAACCTTTCTGTATCTTGTATTGTTTTTTGCATACAAACAGAGTAATTCTAATGGCAAAATAACTATTCTGTTTCTTTTTCCCACATGGCAAAGAACCTATTAGCTCGATATTAGGATAAATACTTAGCTGATGTTGATGACTTTCTTACAGGTTGCATGTTCATCTGTTGTAGCTACACCAAAAGATGTTGCTTAATTTCACAGTAAATTAAATTACGATTTTAATGTGGCATTTCAGTTCACAGACACCAGAATGTGTTGAGTGTTAACGTTGTAATGTAACCTACCTGCTGTTAGAGAGAAGACGATCTCGCTCAACTTCACGGGAGCATGAACGCAGGCGAAGGGAGAGGGACCGCTCTCGCTCAAGAGAAAGGGATCGAGATCGCCGCAGATCTCGCTCACGGTCTCCACACAGAAGGCGCTCAAGGTGAATTTATCAACATACTGAGAATTTAAGGATACATTTTGTCAGATAGCAGATCAGTAGTCATGGTAACCCCTCCTGCAGCCATTTTTGTGGTCTTTTGGCAGGTCTCCTCCCAGGCGTCATCGTTCTTCCTCACTGTCTCCTGTGAGACAGAGGGACAGGCGTGAAGATGAGCGGAAAGAGAAACAAGCAAAGCCCATTCAGATCTCAGGTGTTACACTAACAAATTGCTAATGTTTATATTAGGAAACGTTTTTTTTTTTCCATTGCCTGAGAATTTGGTTATTGTCCTTAAACAACCAAATAAATATGTTTCTCTTCATTTTTCCAGCGGAGGATATGCAAGGCAAAACAGAAGAGGAAATTGAAATGATGAAATTAATGGGATTTGGTTCCTTTGACACCACCAAGGTGAGTGTTGTACGCTGTCCAACCACAAGGAGGTGCAGTTTATCTCTAAATAATTTCATTCCATGGCCAAACTATTTACTTATTGTCTTCTAAATACACCATGTTGCCAAAAGTATTTGGACTCTCCTCAAAATCATTGAATTCGGGTGCTCCCACTAAAGCTTATCCAGTTACAAAGGCTGGGCCAATTTCATATTAAACACTACAGATTAAGGAGGATGTTATTTAGTTCACGTGTGTGTAAAGGCAGAAGTCTCAATACTTTTGGCAACAGAGTGTGTAGATTATCTGAAGTTATTTGTTACACAGGTTGTATAGTCTGTATGTTGTGACCTCTTTAATGTATGAATTATGAGATGAAGTTACATTGTTTATCCACAGGGGAGGAAAACTGATGGATCTGTTAATGCATATGCAGTCAATGTTACCATGAAGAGAAAATACAGGTATGTTGACAGAGACATGCACTCATCATGAGCAACGTATCAGTTTATAACAATTGATTTAACCCTTTTGGTGCCAAAATCGTAGCGTTGCCATATTTACCTCACCAAACGAACTAGTACTGAACAGATCTTTAAATAAAGGACTGTTTCTACCTGCTACCACTAGAGGTAGTTGAATAAATCTCTGAGATTAATAGTGCTGTCAAACAATTAAAATATTTAATCGCGATTAATCGAATTTATGTCCAAGTTAATTCGCAATTAAGCTTGATTAATCGCACATTATCTAGTTCAAGTGTCCCTTGATTTCTTTTTTGTCCCAGTTATTTTTTTTCTCATTTTAATGCTCTTATGGAAGAGTGGATCGGCTTGCTTTGTGCAAATGTTTTTATTGAAAAAAAAAACACTGGCATATACCTAAATTCAACAGTCATTCACAGTTGGAGAAAATGATCTCACACACAATATAACACTGTTCAACAGAAGGCTGAAGAAAAAAGTGTCACATAAGCCATCTCTTCAACAGGGATCAAAACAGGGGGATACGAAATAAAATAAAGTGCACATGTTAAGGTAAATCAGGCAAAATAGCCTGTAGTGCAATTAAATGATGGTTTAACATATTCTTTCAAGTTTGTTTTGAACGTAACAATAAGGCCACAGCTCTCTCACGGAACGGAATATTTCAGGGTGCTGAGAAATCCTGTTCCCCCCTGTAACTTTGACTGTCTGTCCGTTCATCCATCTACATATATAAAGTAATATAAAAACATGGCAGCCTAAACAAACAAGAAGTTATAGAAAATAGTGTTTGGTGGATGATAATCATTTCAATTGAAATTCCAAAATGTTTTTTTAATCCCAGAGTAAAATTAATCATTGTTTTAGCTCAGACTAATCAAGTCTAACCGCCAGGTTAATGTACGTGAATACCGAGAGACTTGATTCTCACGGCGAGTAAAAAAAACACTCAAAACAATTTTCGTTTTCGTTCATTGATTTAACGGAAGCTTAATAAAGCAAGAACTTCGACAGGGAAACTTGTCCTTTTATCAGTCTAGCTTCAGTCTAGCGAGAAACTGATCTGAAGGGCTGTGAAGCTTGTCGGCTCCGCCCCTCTGGCTGCGGTGCGCGCTCCCGAGACAGGGGAAACAGAATATTTCAGGGGAACACATTTTCGCACAAGACCGGTCTTACTAGAGCCGGTGTGATGTTGTAGTTTTCTAACGTAACGAGTTTTTTGCAAAATCGTGGAGAAAAACTACAAAGGGCTGGCCCAAATAGAACGAGCGTTAATCTCGCGATAAAAAAATGCACGCCGTTAAAATGGGTTTCAGTTAACGTCATTAATAACACGTTTAACTGACGGCACTAATTAAAACTTTAGGTATCTTTTTCATAGGAAAGGTTACCTCTGGGGGAAAGTAAGGAAAAGTAAAGCATTTGTAAAATAACTGCATGGCAGGTTATTTTTAGCTGCGTATACTGAAGTGTGTTTCGGATCATCAAAGGAAGTTTGACAGAAGAGAAGTTCCAATATTTAGTATTTTCTGATAATGATTCAGGGCTACAGTGGGAGGAGACAATGGTGAAATCTGTCTCTGATCAGTCTGTAGAGGTAAAACAATAAATAACAGGAAACATTGTAACGTCACCTGCACATAAAGAAGATATTTAGATGGAAGACGTTCAGGGGTCCGTTCCAGAAAGCTTGGCGAACTTACCATTTGGTAAACCCTGAACTCATCAACCAAGAACCTGCTTAGCCTGAATATGGCTGTGTCCAAGTCAGGGTCTGCATGCTGCTGAGAGTCCCTCTTAACCGGTCTAATGAGGACGGGTCCTTCAAGAGCGCAAAAACTGGAAGTTGGTGTCTTGTGAATTTAGACACTTCTACCCTTCCTTCTGTTCTCCCCCTTACTCCCTGCGCATGTCCGGTCGCCTAGCAACCGTGACGACGCTAAACAAAAGCGGTGAAAATGGCGCGTGAACGAGGTGTCCTTCTCACATTTATTCAGCAATTACTTATTAAAATGTTGTCTTGTGTTCTGTAACTAGTTTTATTTCTGTATATTATTGAGTTTTATATCATATTTTCTACACGTCATTAAACAACTTTAATTATATAAAGTTCATTTTCTTGTTAATAAACGATCCATTTCCTATAGGGTGTATTCACTGACATCATAAAAATGTGCGTAACCGCGAGGTCCGCCATGACAGAGATATCGCTTGCCTGTCACAAACAGTTGTTCTGCACATGAATGAGTAAATATGTGTGCATAATTTTATTTCTTCAAATGCAAATATCAATTAACAGGTTGGAATGAAATGTTAAGAATTTCCTGTCATAATAAACATTAGCTGTAGCTGGTTACACATAAAAAGCAGAGAATAAAGAGTTACGGAAACATTTTGTTAGCTTAGTTTACTATGAAATAAAATGAAACGTCACAATTCAAATATTATTATTTACAGCAGTGACTTAGCTGCTGAGTAACGGTAGGAAAGAAACAAAGTTGATCAACGTCTCTTGACTCTACTTTTTTATGTTGTTTTTAGCTACTATTAGCCTTCCTGCCACAAGCATTGCAGTTTTGGGGAACTGACAACATTCCATTCCAAGCTCAATGTTAAAATATCAAAAACTTACCAGACACAAAATGAGATGAGCAAATTCAGATGTTTTGTAGATTTTTCCCCTTTAAATTTTGGTTGAGATTTGCGATCCATAATCGTCTCCTTTCCTCAGATAATTGTTCAGTCTGGTGACCCTGATTCTTCACAACATTTGGTAAACAATAATACTTTAAATGTCTCTGTCTGATCTATTATGACATCTGTGGACACGACAGTAGTTCACAATTTTTCCGTTTTCTGCGCTTTTGCTGGTGTTTTGACGAGAGGCATCCGGCGCATCCCTCTGTCATGGCCGACTTCCGGAAACGTGATGTCACGAGAATAGACCCTATAAAAAGTAAACACAATGAATTTTGAGAAGTAGTTATTTCAATCAGTTTATTCTGAAGAAATTTGTAACAAAACCAAAAACTTGATGAGAGCTCTTCATCCTTGTCCTCCTCTTCCTCACTGCTGCTGGCTGAGAATAAGATTTATAATTTATTCTTGTACCTCCACCCCACATGTTGCTCCGGCGCTTGATAAAGGTGTTTTTCTGCTCTTTCATTCCTAAAACATATTAAAAGCTTAAATCACTAACAAGAAATTACCTGTGTGCAAGGAGGTAAGAACAGGAATGGTTTTAGAGATGTAAACATACAATAATAACATGATTAACGCTAAAACCAAAGGTCTAATTAGACCACTGCTGTAAGGATTTACTTTTTTACTGCTAGTTTTTTTTAAACTTACATCTGAATCTAAACTCTCCCTCTGCGCTACCGCTCGCTTCATCCGTCATTGGTTTAAACTCTCTGCTGAATTGCTGAAAAGAATTGTGGGATATGTAGAGCATGAAAGGATACACCAGACCCATTCTTAAAATTCGGGGGAAAATAGTACGCATTTCGAGGAAGTATTTGAAGAATCCTTGGAATTTGGACAGTTCTCGTTGCGGCGATGTGACGTAACATCCTTAAAATACGACTTTAGAAGAATGCAAACCCTGAATTTGAACACAACCTATGTTGATTCCAAAACACCTGATAAGAATCTGGTTAATCAACCTACTCCTTGTTAACCGCAGTTTGTGAGCGCGCACCCTGAAAACATAAAGACCCTCTCAGTGAATCACCAAATTCACGAGTCACAATGGAAACTGAAGGAGGAATAAAATGGCAGCATATTTTTCAGAAGCAAAGTTGGAAGTCTTGATTCTGCTTATGAAGAATTCAATCTAATAATTATAAAGAAAATCAAAACAGCTTCAGCAGTAAAAGACAAAATGTGTGAGTTTAACAGAAATCATAAGTCTCAACTTACTTTTTATTTTTTATTTTAAAAAGTAAAATGTAGTTTTTTAAGGGCACGACTCTCCACTCTTGGAGAATCGGGACACCCTACGCACTTGCGCCCCTCATCAGGAACGCGCATTTGAAGGGCGTAAGTGCGGGTATTGGGACAGGGCCTTTGTTGTATCGATTTATAGTAACACTCTGCATTTTATGTTCAGTAATGATAACGGTGTTTTAATATTGGAAATTGTAATTAATTAGATTATTCTGTTTAAAGTCCAAACGCTGCACAGGATCATTATCAAAAGGACACGTTGTGCTCAAAACCCTCTCTGGAACAACCTGCTCCTGAGCAGGTTATGTTCAGATATTAAGTTGCTATGGTTACTAACATACCTTGAAAGATACCTCCGTTTGGAACCAAAAATTTAGGTTATCTACAAACTTACCCTCAAACTTATCCGGTTATGTCACATAACCTGCTTTCTGGAACGGACTCCAGATTTTTAGTTTTATTGTGAAATATGTTTACATTTTGTTTTCATTTACACAAATTCCATTTACTTGTTTTACAATTTACTGATTACCAAAGTGAATACGATGGAAAAAAAACTTCTTAAAGCATAAAACCTAATTATTTTTGTTCTGAATTGTTTAAGATGTTAAAAATATTTACAGTAATAATTTTTATAAAAACAGTGAAATGTTAAATATCACTGTTTTGTGATCCAAAAGTGCTGTGACATTAGTTCCTTAGTGACATCACCATATGCAAATTAGGCTGTAGTTTTTTTATTATCAGAAATTTTGGGTAAAATTTGTCATTTCTTTTATTTACATCCCTTTATCTCACCCTTTAATTTGCAGCTTTATGAAAATATGTTGCCCAAAATATGAATGTCATCAGGAAACTGGCACCTCAAGAGTTAAACTACTTTTATTCTCCTCTCTCAGCCATGAACAGATTTCTGGGTTAACTTTAGCTGGATAATTAATGACTTTAAATCTTTTTTAGTACTGATCCAGCTTTTAGAAATGAATGATAAATAAGTTTTCAATAGGTCTGAGGCCGAGGCCTAATATACACTCACCGGCCACTTTATTAGGTACACCATGCTAGTAACTGGTTGGACCCCCTTTTGCCTTCAGAACTGCCTCAATTCTTCGTGGCATAGATTCAACAAGGTGCTGGAAGCATTCCTCAGAGAGTTTGGTCCATATTGACATGATGGCATCACACAGTTGGCGCAGATTTGTCGGCTGCACATCCATGATGCGAATCTCCGGTTCCACCACATCCCAAAGATGCTCTATCGGATTGAGATCTGGTGACTGTGGAGGCCATTTGAGTACAGTGAACTCATTGTCATGTTCAAGAAACCAGTCCGAGATGATTCCAGCTTTATGACATGGCGCATTATCCTGCTGAAAGTAGCCATCAGAAGTTGAGTACATTGTGGTCATAAAGGGATGGACATGGTCAGCAACAATACTCAGGTAGGCTGTGGCGTTGTAACGATGCTCAATTGGTACCAAGGGGCCCAAAGAGTGCCAAGAAAATATTCCCCACACCATTACACCACCACCACCAGCCTGAACCGTTGATACAAGGCAGGATGGATCCATGCTTTCATGTTGTTGACGCCAAATTCTGACCCTACCATCCGAATGTCGCAGCAGAAATCGAGACTCATCAGACCAGGCAACGTTTTTCCAATCTTCTATTGTCCAATTTCGATGAGCTCGTGCAAATTGTAGCCTCAGTTTCCTGTTCTTAGCTGAAAGGAGTGGCACCCGGCGTGGTCTTCTGCTGCTGTAGCCCATCTGCCTCAAAGTTCGACGTACTGTGCGTTCAGAGATGCTCTTCTGCCTACCTTGGTTGTAACGAGTGGTTATTTGAGTCACTGTTGCCTTTCTATCAGCTCGAACCAGTCTGGCCATTCTCCTCTGACCTCTGGCATCAACAAGGCATTTCTGCCCACAGAACTGCCGCTCACTGGATATTTTTTCTTTTTCGGACCATTCTCTGTAAACCCTAGAGATGGTTGTGCGTGAAAATCCCAGTAGATCAGCAGTTTCTGAAATACTCAGACCAGCCATTCTGGCACCAACAACCATGCCACGTTCAAAGTCACTCAAATCACCTTTCTTCCCCATACTGATGCTCGGTTTGAACTGCAGGAGATTGTCTTGACCATGTGTACATGCCTAAATGCACTGAGTTGCCGCCATGTGATTGGCTGATTAGAAATTAAGTGTTAACGAGCAGTTGGACGGGTGTACCTAATAAAGTGGCCGGTGAGTGTATATTCCATTTGTTTCATTAATCAGTCCAACACCAAACTGCATCTGAGGTTATTCTAATATTGTTTACATGTTTCTAGATCAGTTAACAAGCATGTTTATATATCTGTGGTAGATATTTTGACTCTAAGCAGCATTTCACAGTAGATTACTAGCTTGATCATTTCACCAGCTCTGTATTCAGATCACTTTTCACCACTAGATGTCACTGATACTCATGAATGAAGTGGATGCACTCAGACTTACACTCTACTTTAACAAACTGAATTTTATTTCAGTAAAGTTATAATGTTTGGAGAGTGTTTAAGGTGCAAAGTGAAGCACTGGGATGGGACTGGTTGATGATTCGTCATCGTTTCACCTGCTCAGCTTCGTAAACAGGTGTGGGATTTTTTAATTTCCTGTCTTACACTGATGGAAGTTTTCCTCCGGAGGCTCCAGTTAACCATCAACCATCAAGATGACTTATGTAAATGAAATGAGGGTGAAATTTATAGAAGTTGTAAAATCTTTATCTGCCCAACAGCAAAGAAACCAGCATTTAGATGCTTCTAATTTCTATCCCTGATGATGTCACCAGCGCCATGCCTGACAGTAGCTCCTAGGTTTACATCAAATCCTCTGAACATCATTCTTCTCATTGTGGCCACATACGTGACTCGTTCTGACTGTAACATGTTTGTCTCTATTTGAGCAGCTACAAACTGAAGCAGGTGCTTCTTCCTTAATCTGGACCCTCTCAGTCCACTTGCTTCTCTCTGGAGAGCAGCTTGATTTGAGCCTTTCTCAGTTTGTCCTGAACATCTGAACCAGATGTGTCTCAGTTCCAGTCCTTAAGTACAACTGTCCTGCATGTTTTAGATGTTTCCCTGCTTCAGTGCACATGATTCAAACTACAGTCATCTGAATCGAAAGTGTTCAAGCAGAAAAACATCTAAAATGTGCAGGACAGTCGGACCTAAACACTTCTCTCCTCTGAGGGTGACAGTGTGGAAAGTTTTAACACATCTGAATAGTTTGGACTTCTGTTCAGTTACTTGAATGGTGGACATTTAAGTTAAGACAGACGTGGACATTTTTCCAGTCCTCATCTGGTTTGCATGAGTTTGATGGAAATAAATTTGGATGCAAATCCAGAAGCAGTTGAGTGATTTTACATGAACTACAGTTTATATTGTTCGTGAAGGCCTGATAAGCAGTTCAGCTTAGATTGAATGAACATGAAGTGAAATAAAGTATTTGTCTCCAAACTGCTGAAGCAACAAGAACCTTTTACCAAGATTTTACACACCCAGGAACAGAACAGTGGAGACTTACCTCAATATTTTCTGACATAATCACACAGTGTACGTTAACTTCTGATCGGCTCTTTAACTGTGAATATTTTGCCAGTTTGTATGTTGTGCACCAACATTACAAGGTTCTGCATATTCTTCTATAAATAAATATATGACTGATGTTGAGTTTGAAAAGGAAATTCTTCATCCTCACAAGTGCTGATGAGCATTTCCAGCTTCAGCTGCTGTTAAAAGTAACCAATCAGTGCAGCAGTTGATTTTATGCAGAGATTCCTGCATTCCTATTGATGCTTCATGATGTAATCTGCAAGTGTTGCACGGGAAATGATGATGTAATGTTTTGTTTTTGCAGGCAGTACATGAACAGAAAGGGAGGATTCAACAGACCGCTGGACTTCATTGCTTAAAATATCCACTGTTTGCCCCCTTTTCTCTCCTGTAAGAATGGAACATTATTGTTTTACATCTAGTTCAATGTGATTTTTGTGATGTGGCAACTTGTGTTTTTTTAGATAACTGTATATTTCCAGTGGTTGTGCTGCAGTCATTTACAGCTCAGTGTTGAGAAGGAGCTTTGTGTTGATGAGAGACATTCTTATTATTAATAAAGACATTTTCAAATCTGATTGTAGTTCTGACAGTGAAAGTTGTTCACGTTTATATTTAGACTGTTTTATATCTTTTACCCACCAGGATGTGCTCAAAGACTTTCAATGAAAATCTACTCTTCTACAACTAAATTAATATTATTATAGTCACTGCAGATGCTCAGCAGTCTAGTCTCTGCATTCCCTCAAAATTATTCCATCAGATAAGATGGAAGTTTTTACTTGCACCTTATGCAACATATTAAATATGTGGGGGTCCTTGATGGTGTCAGAGGAAGGGAGGGAACACCTTTGGGTGTTTATGACATGCTGCAGTGTCTTTGATGGAGAACAGGTTCCAAATCATATGATGATGCAGCAGGTGAGAACACTCACCACATTGTCTCTGTAGAAGGTGTTGAAGACCGGCTCTGTTCTCTCCATAGGAGGTAAAGATGGTGCCAAGCCTTTATAGTGTTGAAGGTCCAGGTGAGTTCTTCAAATGTCAACTCAGGTCTGATCACCAGACCTCATCAAAAAGTTAACAAACATTAGATGTGACTAGTTGTTTTGGCACCATGGACTTGACTGGAATCTGACTGCTGTTAGAATAAAGAGTAAACACAAATCAAGCCATCTTTCTTTACGCAATTAAATGAGAAACTAACAGGTCAAGTATGAAGAAACCAGCACTAAGATTCTTGCAGCACCTCAGATGTAATTGTATACTCCAGGGGAGAAGCTGGGAGAACTACTTAAAATGTGCTGCAGTCAGAAGGAAATAAGTCACCGACACAATAACCAGGATTTGTTTTGTGTTATAAGATTTTACAACTTTTAATTCAGAGCCAAATACACTTCTTAGTGTTATTCTGATATATTTTAACTGTGGCTCACATGATCACAGTAAAAACTGAAATTGAATTTCTCATTACAAGTTGCATAAAATTTCATAATGCAAATCTGCAAGTGAGTATGGAGTTTTCTTGAGCAACATTTCTTGCAAAAAAAAAAAACTTTTTACAGTAATAAATGTAAATTTCCTTCATGTTCGAAGGCTCTCGCAAAAAAAATGTTTTTTAAAATTATTTTGAGGTTTATTGCACGCGTGTACATTGTGTACTTTGTGAATTTGGGTCCGCTTCTTAGCAATTCTCCGGTGCGTGACCGGGTGAGGACTGATTTTATTTTATTCACTATGAGGAGGGTGGAGAACGCATTTTTGTTGTTTGTTTGGTTGTTTTTTATGTTTTCTTTTTTGCCCATTTGTTTGTTTGCTTGTTTATATTATTATGGGCGATCTCCGGTTGACAACATAACTATACAGTTGAGAAATTTGACAAAAAATCCCTGAAATTACTGAGTGGTAAAAACAGCCAAGAATTTACAATTTGCTCAATTAGACTTGATTTCGGCATCGAAACAAGGTGGCCAATCGGCTCTCAGTCCAGTATGTGAGCAGGGCGTCTGGTTTGGGTTGAGCAAACTCCGCCCAGTTGGCGCACGGCTCCGTGCTTCTGTGTATGAATGATGCAGATCCCGTTTGTCATGTTTATCATCTGATTTGAAGCTAAATCCCCAAAACACCCGCTTCGCTTTTCTTAGACTACATTTCAGTCATACAGATTCCGCTGTGTCATTCAACTTAATTACTTTTTAAAGGCATCCGTTTTTTACTGGAATAATACGCCGAGTCTTCTGCAAAAAAATAAATAATGCGACTGACGAGGGGTATTAGTTATTTCTAAAATCCGTTACATTGTTATATTTATTTTTTTGTAATAAAGATGATCAAAACACTTTGTGAGCGTTTGTATGTTATGATAGGACAAACAGAAGGACTTATCAAACTAATCGTAGAAGACAAAATAAGGCAAACAACATCACCGGAGCCAATCAACGCGAAACAGCATGGCAGAGGGGCGTGACCAATGTAAAGAGAACGTTGTGTGCTCGTGAGCATACGAGCCAATAGCTAACAAGTTTACCAGAAAATAGCCAATCACGATGTCCATGCAGACGTAGGATACAGCGTCCATTACGGCTCTAAAACGTGTACTGTGTAATGAGACGTGGAACCAAAATGGTTGAAACAGATACTTGGTGGCAGTGTGAGCGGCCTTCTGTCAGCCGTTGATGGTTTAGAAGCCCAATAAGAGACTGAGTTGTTATATTCAGCATCCAATGAAGTTACAGCGCACAGAGGCTTTGTGTTACGGTAGAGTTCGGAGCTGCTGTCCACATTAACGAGACACAATTTTGGATGCACTTAGACAAACTGTCGCTGTTTCATGTCAGTCAACGAGACGCGTTATCAACGATATACCAGAACATAATTAGCCAGACCAAAAGTCCTGAAAAAGGTTGTAGGACATCGTCAGTTAATCTTAAAAGATATAGTTTCCTTGTGTATGCTTGTCATATCAGGCAAGTGTATACAAGCTAACGCTGCTTCACATTCTTTCGCAGGGCTTTAAAATACAACCGAGCTAGCAAGAACTTTCAATCGGCATTTTTTATCACTTTCTGGTCGCCAACGTTAGTCAACTTTTTGTTGTTTTTTTCTAAATAATTACTTGTTAGAAAATCCTGAAGCAGTCTTTTTTTCGTTTTCTGCTTCCAGTCGCATTCCTTGAAGATCTATTCGCATAAGCATTGGTTTTGGTTTCATATAGGTTTAAAATTAGTCATCTTAGCTGTTCGAAAGTGCTAGCGTCTGCCTTGGCTATCAAGTTATCGCCAATCTCTTTAACCATCACTGAAGTGATCATCGAGGAAGAGCAGTTTCGTTTTTAACAGACCGCTGGTTTAATCGGGACCTTTAACTTTTAAACACAGGAGGATTGATTTAATGCTGGAGCAACTCTAACAGAACATTTTAACACAGTGACTGACGATAGCAAAGCACTTGAGGCTTCAGAAAGAAATTCAGAAGAAGAACCTGAAGAAGCCTGTCCACAGTCACGCAATCCCTCACTGGATTTTTATAAAATTATTGGTGTTATTGTTGAAAATGGCGTCGATCGAAATGGTGCAGATGTTGATCGAAGCAGCCGAGTATCTCGATCGCAGGGAACGGGGTAAAGTATAATTGTATTTTAATTGTTTACTGTTTCTTACAGAAAAAAACATGCATATTGTCTCTTCTTCCACAAAAGGCTCCAGATTATGCAGATTAGAGCTGCTCTGAGATCAGTCTGCTCTATTATTTCATGTAGTAACTGGGTCACACTTCCTCTCCATTAATGTTGAAATTTGCACAACCTGTGTTTAATCCTGAACGCTGTTTATTATCATGATAAATGTGACTGCACGGAAATGTTTATACATAGTTTTTGTGTTAAATGCATGAAAATGAACGTGCATGTGTATTTCTGATGATAAAGGAATAATTGCAATACATATTGTCAGTGCTGTCAGGAATACAGGAACACAATGTATTAGTGAAGGCTCCTCCTTTCCTTCTGTTGTGGTTTGCTGGTTGGGTTTATTGTAGTTCAGGATGACATCATTGTCCAGGCTGGGGGTGGGGTGGAGGTAGATGCACCTCAGCATGTGGATAACATTTCTTGTCATCCTTCTCTTCCAGACTTGGCTGTTTGGCCATTTGCCTGTTTTTGCTGTTTTGCGGATAGCTTGGCTCCTCACCACTATGTTGTTTGTTTCCTTACAGAAGCTGAACACGGCTATGCCTCCATGCCACCCTTCATCAGCAGCCGAGAGAAGGAAAGCTTGAAAAGGAAAAACAAAAGCAAGAAAAACACAAGTAGCAGGTAAAAGCTTGTAAGATGACTGAGTTAAAGGGTTGCACACTGACACTTGTGAAAACACCAGAGGTGGAAGGTCTCTCCTATCACAGCTACACTTTTGATGGTCAGGAAATAAACTAGAAAAACAACACATGTTGTTTTCAGTGTTACTGCACAATAATGACAGGGGAAGTGGCAACAGTTTATTATCAAAAACAGCCTGTTGTGTTCTCTTTTTGTTATGAGAAGTAGCCAATGTTTTAATTTAAGCAAATTTAATTTAGTTTGACTGTTAATTTGAACTCTGATTGCTCACACGTTGTCTGTAAAGTATACTAATGTTATTAGCCTCATGATGCTTTATAATGGTTTGGCTGTTTAAATTAACTTACTTGAAGTTCTTTTTACAGCTTTCTCTGAATTAAAATGAGATGTAGTTGAAATGACATCAGATTCTGTTTGACTGAGTTTTCTGTCTGTTGCCATTTCAGTCTCTTTTAGACCAGCAGTCAACACTGTAGAGCTGCTTTTGTTCTTTAACAAAATTCTTTAACCAATTTGCAGCAAAAGCTCCTTCTTTTCGATCGCTGTATTTTTTTTATCATTGGTATTGTCTTATGCCACACCTATATTGTCTTATTCCACGCCTGTATTGTCTTGTTCCACACCCGTATTGTCTTGTTCCACACCCGTATTGTCTTGTTCCACACCCGTATTGTCTTGTTCCACACCCGTATTGTCTTGTTCCACACCCGTATTGTCTTGTTCCACACCCGTATTGTCTTGTTCCACACCCGTATTGTCTTGTTCCACACCCGTATTGTCTTGTTCCACACCCGTATTGTCTTATTCCACACCTGTATCCTCTAGAGCACTTAGATAAGGTTTTCGTTACCTAATTTCAAAGCTGCAGTCCAGAGTTTTCCTCCTTTCAGGAGTTATGTATGATTTATTGAAATTCCATAAGTGATAGTCTGACCCAGTTTTGTAATATATGTATATATCCTATAGGGGCGCATTTAATTTTCACTCAGCGCTGCCGAGCATTAGCCAATAGCATTAGCCATCTGCATAGTACACCTCTCGTGCGCACACACGTATCTTGAAAGACTACCCGGCCGGCGTTTACCAGTTGTTTACAACACTGCAAAGACATGTGACTCATGGAGCAGCAACCACCTGAAATAAACATGTGACTTCTATAAATGTAACTTAACCATAAAGTGTCCATTGTAACAAAGGTGTCGCATGAGCACGGATGAGATCAGGGCCTGGCTATCATATCATGGACACAGAGGGGCGGGACTTCAAAGTGCATCACTTTTTTTTTTTTTTACCTGAGTAGTGCCTCTGAGAAAAAACTCAGGATTACATCTTTAAGACCCAACAAAATTCAGATAATATTTCTTTTTTCCAGAAATGAACTGTATTACTTTGGCACAATCAGATCAGTGCTTGTTGTACACTAAATACTCAAAACCCCATTATAATGTTGTATAAAGGAAGTGAGTATCCTTGTTAGAGGGATTGAATGGTACAGTTGTATTTGGTGGTTCTTTCAGTCCTTGTTAGTTGGTGTTGGAGGTAAATATTTAGTTTTGGTTCTGGAGTGTTTAATGCCTCCAGGCTGAGATTATTTTGAGAGTATAAATACCCTGATGAAGTATTCTAACAGTGGAAGTTACACACTTTATACCAGCTTTTCTGCAGACATCTCATGATGTACACTTTACTTGTGTCTCTATTGCTTGCAGGATTAGGCCCAGGCTACTATTTCTGTTCTAAGTCTTGGTCATAAGTTACAGTGAGCGATAACAGACATGTCCAAAAAGTGCCAAAAATCATGTGTAATGCAGAAATACACTTGCCCCCTAAAATTTGAAAGGTTTGAGGTTTTAGATGGCATCAGAATTTCCATATATTTGCATGTCCTAATGGTCATGGAGCTTTCATGTGTAACCTGAGTAAACTTACATGGATGCTCTGTAGTCTGGCATCTTGATACTATCAAAAGAGAGGCAGGTAATCCCTAATTTGGGATTTAGTACTTTAAATAGTCCCAAAAAGAATTACTGATCATTTGTTTAGAAAAACAATATAAAGCTGTTAAAAAGTCAGTAAATTAACTGATGACTAACTGCTAGTTTATGTGCAACACTACAGAAATGATCCTATGATATTACAAGCCGTGTAAAGGCCTGCAGGAATTAGTGTTGTGTGAAGAGTATTTTTAGACTTTGTCTTGTGTTCTGTACAGCAGGTGACTGACAGCAGCAAATATCAGTTTGGCTTTTAAATCAATGGTCACTCTGTAAAGAAAAGTGGGTCAGTCAAGGTGACAAAGGGAGACATCGTACCAGGGAGGCCTGACCTGGTGAAGTCCCTCACCTTTACGGACACGAGTGTGGAACCCAAATTCAATCAATCAGATATATCAGTGCACAGATGTGTTGCATCTATACCCCACTTTGTTATTTAGATGTTACTTCAGTTTTAAAATCATTTTCAGTAGGAGATTGTTAAAGGTGGAAAATGGAACACTTTCATAAAAAGTAATATTTTTTAACAACGTAATACCTCCACAGGGTGTTTAGATGGGTACAGAATAAAAATACAGTATTTCCTTTAAAAATTCTATTTGAAGTAAAATAAAATATAGTATATATTCTGGCGGGGACGATGTTGGTATTATGTTTACATCTACCAATACCGAGCAGACTAGCGGGCACCATTGCGGGTTTCCTAATACAATGAATAGTTCGGCTGGTACTGTGGAGGGGGGCGGAGTCTGCGTTTGAGGTGCTGCTTCAGAGCACCGGGGATTTTGTTGTCCTTCTCGGGAGAGGATCAACCGGAGAGGATCGGGGGCCAGAGTGGGTTCGGGTGAGTAATTGCTGTGATGTTCGTGTTCCATATTTCACCTTTAAATGTTCATGTCTACAGTTTATTTACCAAAAGGCTCACAAGTTCACTCCTTCCCAATCTCTCTCTTTATTTAAGCACAACATGTAAACAATATAAGTTAAAAAAATCTATACAGGAACTTATTATTAAAGGTGGTATATGAAACTTGGAACAGAATAACACAGCACAAAGCCTTCAGCCATCTGGATGCCAGGCTTGTTAACCCCAACCCTCCCCGCTCGCTCGCGCTCCAATGCTCAGGTCAATCAATATTCCTCACCAAACCCACACTGATCCCCGATCCGAGCAGGACAATAAAATATCATGAGTTCAGTTCACTAATCATGCTCTCCAGCCCCTCTGATCACACACTGACTCTGATAAAAGCAGCTCCTACCTATTTGAAGCTCATCGATTCAGTCCGTGGCAAAGAGTTCACAGTTGCACCGCGGCTCCAAAACTTCCTGCAGCCCCTCTTAAGATCCTCTGTCCTCCTCACATACCATTCTGCAGGCCGCACTTATCCAATAAAATAAAAAAAAGGCAATAAAGTCCTCCGTGGTGTGTCTTCTAGTTGAGTGGCCCGAAGTGTTCTTCCACTTCAGCAACATGCTGCAGCTACGTGTTAGCTAGCTGCTAATAGCTGCTATTAAAACCTTCCACACAGAACTTGCTCGTCAAATGGGGAAACCCCCTATGGCAGGGCTATTCAAATCCGGGCCTCAAGGGCCAGTATCCTGCATCTTTTAGGTCTTTCCCTGATTCTACACACTGGAATCAAATGATGGCTCGTTAGCAGGCCTCAGAAGAATTTTGCCATGCTGAGGAGGAAATTGGAAAATTTGAATCAGCTGGGTTGGAGCAGAGACACATCTATAGGGCACCGGCCCTTGAGGCCTGGATTTGAATAGCCCTGCCCTATGTCAAGCGAATAAGGTATATAATCACCACATGTCCCCGGTGCTTCCAGCTGCTTGACCTGCAGACTCCACAGTACCAGCCTCACTGTGCTGGATTATTTACGGTATTAGGCAACCCAAAATGGTGCCCGCTGCTCTGCCAGCTATTGGCTGGTAGATGTAAACAAATTGCCAACGTCGTGCCGGTCAAATTTAATATTTTATAATATTTTACTTCAAATTTAATTTTTAAAGGAAATGCTGTATTTTCATTCTACAACCCTCTAAACACCCCGTGGAGGTATTATTTTGTTAAAAATATTGCTTTTAATGAAAATATTCCATATACCACCTTTAATCTAACAAATCACAGGGTATATTTTTTTTCAAAACAAAAAGAGGATTAATAAAATAAGGACTTCTTAGCTGTGTTAGCTTTAACTGTTAGCTAAATGAACTTGGTATTCTCACCTCAATCTTACAATTTTAAACATCTTAATCGATGTATTGAACACAGATTCACCTTCATTACAAGAAACAACCAAAATGCAAGTGGTGCAAATTGTGACTGAACTGCTCTCATTTTTAATTTTAAAATAATTCCATACTTCAGACCTGATGGTACATTACATCACACCCTTTTACAACAACTACATTACAGCTGATGTAAAACCAGAGATTTAAGAACATTACTAGCAGATGGGAGCTAACTGGGGTCAGCAGCTATGTACTAATTAGTGAAAGATGCCTTGGTTCTGACATTGATCTAATATTTGAGATTGACTTGGTGAATCCTCACTTATTATTTAAACCCATATGGTTGAATTAGTTGATAGTTCATTGCGTCTGTAGGTGAAAATCTTCTGAATGAATTTACATCCCAACGAAAGATCTGATCTCTGTCAGAGAAAACATGGCTCATCATTAGGTCCTACCTTTTACATGCTATTAACACTTGATAAAATATTGGGCGTGATTGTATATTGTGCAAATATATGTTCGACTCACTGAATCTAAATGCTCCTTCAGTTAAACACTTGAATGTGTAAGTAGTGGGGGAGGGGAGTCTCTATGGTGTTTGCCTGTGTTTCAGTGACAGTGATTCCCCCTTCATCTTCCTCCCTCTATCACTCCTTACAGTTTTTTCCTCCGTTCTCTTCCACCTGCCTTTCTCTCCTCTTACTTTCAGGATTCAATGTAGAACATCAGCTCATTTGTTGCACACACAAAGGAAGAGGAGTCCTCCCCCTCCTCACAAACATACATGTCACCACAGACCCCGAAGCAGTTCACACTCTCACTTCTTGTCTTAAACAATCAAGTATTTTAGTTCTGATCATCACGTCTTGTTAACGTGGTTGACGTGGTTACAGTAAAAGAATCTTATTTGAACCAAATGACAAACATTATTGAATCATTTTGCAGCTGCAGCTGAATGTAACTCCTGTGATAAACAAGGAACCACTATGTTTAATGCTCCAACTCAATCCAGTGCAGTTCGGTTGACGTTTCTCTTCTTAGAAACACATAACAGACAAACCCAGTTAGTTTTAAATCTCAGTCTGAGGACCACATAATCTAGTACTTGTGGATTAAAGATTTGCATTATATGCACTTGTCTGAGGGTCACTTTGTCGTCACTTGGAGGGTCGCTCCAACGTCTGGGGCCTTTGTGGCAACGCCTTTGTTCCTTTAAGTTCAGACTTCGAGGATTCAATTTGAAAGGATTTGTCATTTATTATCTGCACTTTTTTCTGACCCTTTAGATCCAAGATACAGTATGTTGAAAATATTTAGTGTTTATTGTAGATTTTACAACAAAGTTGTAAGACATAAGGAAGTATTTCCCTTTTATAGCGTGAAACCAGTATCAGATGGTCTACAGCATGCAATAATAATAAAATCATAAAATAATATTAAAATAGTTCTGTTATATAGATAAAAAGCTTATTTAAAATGAATTTTATTGGTTTTGACTCAAACTGGTCTAATTCATCTCATTTAGTATCTAAAGGAGAACCTGGTCTATATTAGGCCTCAGAATGTTTTGGCTGCTTTGTGTTTATGAGAGTCGTCCCAGACTGACATGTTGCCTTAAACCAATAAGGAAAACATTTTTTTGACTTATTCAACATGTCATTATATTTTCAGCCTCCTGTCAGATTTTATAAACAGCTAAAATTCAGGAGAATAAAAACATCTTAATATAAATCAGCTCCATTCTGTTTGTAATGTTTGATGCAGAGGAAGATGTGAAAAATTCCCTGTTCCAGATATTTTAAAATATCTGTACAGAAAATAAATGTGACCTTTTCAAACTATTTTCCAGTTTGTTTTTACAGAAGATGAGGATGATAATGATTAAAGTGTTAAAGCACACTCACTTCCTCTTCTATTCTAACCTCATTTGAGATCGTACTTGTAAACAGACAGACGACTTTGGGATGATAACTGGAGGTGCAACATATTCAGGGGCCAGAAATCAAGGCTCGAATATGTCGGCTCTCTCTCCTGCCAGCACGGTTATGTCACCAGTGGCTGTCTGCCCTGCACTGGAACGCACACTGGCTGAAGGGGGCCTGCCAAGAAAGAGAGCACCCTAACTGACTGCCTGAAACATGATGATGCCCACACATACACACGACACTTCACCACAGCAGGACAAAAGAGTGCTTTCTACTAGCCTCTCTGTATTATCCCTTATTTCAGCACTAGATCTGGTTTTTTTTGGTTTTTTTTATAAATCTTTATAAATCTTGACTGAAAGTTATCAGAGACGATAACGTTTCTGCATGAAAGTATGTTAGAATGAGAACCAGTGGCAGCATCGGATCAAGCACTGCTGAAAACGCAGAGGTTATTTTAGGAGTCGGGGTGGGAGGGGGGGTGATCAGGGGTCAGGTGGAGGTGGAGAAGAGTTTGAGAGTGATCAGGGAGGATCTTCCTTGTCTGCTCCCTGGTGCCACTTACACTCTTTCTCAAAAGGTCGGAGCTGCAAATTTCCTACAGAATCTACAGCACTTGACCTTGTTTCTGCATCTGCTCCTTTTGTGTGTGTGTGTGTGTGTGTGTGTGTGTGTGTGTGTGTGTGTGTGTGTGTGTGTGTGTGTGTGTGTGTGTGTGTGTGTGGGTTTGTATTTCTGACCTCCTGGGGACCCGTTTCCTGACTTATACTATCTTTCTGGGGTCCGAGGGTTCTTGTGGGGACCGAAGCCTGGTCCCCATGGGGGGGACTCCCCTTTTTTAAATCTAGTTACTAAAATCAATGGAAGTCAATGGACGGTCCCCATAAGGATAGCAAAACAAACTTGTGTGTGTGTTCACTAGCTACTGCAATCCAGGAGTCATCCTGGCCACTAGTACCTCAGTTTCTCATTTTACCCCCCCCTCCCAAACTAGGAACAACATGTACATTGGATGATCAGGCAGCATGAAGGGGCCGAGTCTCGTCTACTCAAAGTCTTTGCTTTTTGGTTACTGTTGCTATGTTTACACTCAGGCCTCTATGTCACGTCTCCGTATGCAAAGTGGTTCCACCTTTTACTACTCAGTTAAAACAAACATGGTAAAAGGAACTTAAGGTAGTTCCTACAGATAATCACCGTGATAATGTTGATTAAAATATCAAGACTTTATGTGTCTGTTATTGTATAAAAGTTTAGTAACTTATTAGTTGTAGTGCACTGGGTCAGAGTTCCTCATGGTAAATGGTGGAAAAAGGAATGTTTGACCAGTTCAAGTAATAAGCCTTGTATTAAGAGAAATAAGAAGTGATGGACTTACATAACTAAATAATTTCAAAACACTTTTATGAATGAATCAATAGGTTTCTGTTTATTCTGGGTTGACTTTACTAGCTTCGGGGGTTGTTGGGAACTTGATTTGTGAGCAAGTTAATCAAAGATATATACAAGAATCACCGTTTGTTGCAGCTGAGATTGTGTGTGTAAGAATTAAGGTGAAGATTTTAGAAATAATGTGACCAACCTGACTTACTATCAGTTTTTTGTTCACATGTCCACCTGTAAGCTGAATGTTTTTGACTTTATTTTCTGCACTGTTGCTTAGACAAAAGGAAAATGAATAGAATATTTATACAAAAACTCCATCCACAACAGAAAACGTAGCTTTTTCTTCAGTTTTTTGTAGAATGTAACATTCAGACGTTTCCACACAGGGTTTTCTTTCACCCTCAGTCCAGCGGTGAGGTTCAGGACGGCAGCGAAGCCCCATTAATGTGAAAACTTCACTTATTTCATCATTCTTTTTGTTATGTTTCTTATTCTTCTTTTGTTTATTTCTGCAGGTCTACACACAATGAAATGGAAAAGAACAGGTATGTAAAAATAGAGTGTATTTTGTCTTGTCTGTCCTATTTCTTAATTGTGAAGACTTTGAGGATTTCATTATTCATCTGCAGTGAATAATGTAAAGAAAATATATCTGAGAATTGGAACGTGTTGTCTTAGAGATCAGAAAGTTCTGATTGTCCTTATATGAAGAAGAAAAGCGTTTTGAGGTGCATTTCAGTTCAATCACGTGATCCGTATCATCCGGCTTTCAGCTCAGTGCTTCTGTAGGTTTTTTCTAACTGAGCTGTTTGTTCACCGTGTTCTCCTGACAGTAAAAACCACATGAGGTGTCTGTTGTATCAGCTGACTCATTAGATTCTTTTTTTCCTTGTAGCAGCCGATCTCGTTTCAGACGGCAGCGTCATCGTATTGGCCATTTCTAGAACTCATAAATATAAAGTCTGCTCTTCATTATATGCTGCTAATATGCAAAAATGTAACTCAAGTCAGCAGCACACTTACTTTGCATGCAGGTTTCTCTGTACTAGTCCTGGCTGCTAACTTTCAGGGGTCAGAGGATGAAAACAAGGACGTTGTGTTTACTGCTGCTGGGACAACCTTCTCCATCTGACCCAGATTTAGTTCAGATAATGAAACCCATTTTAGCTGCTAGGTAGAACACAGCTGGGTTCAGTTTAAAATGACACATTGCTCTTTGGCTGATGAAGCATTTAGGGCGTGGCTCCACATACATTCACCTATTGATACATTAAACCTGAATAACCTGATGCTGACTGCGGTGTGCTACGGCCACGTTACTGTTACTCTCTCCGACCTGTGTAACCTCTGCTGTTGGATGAGTCTGCTGCTCATCGGTGTTGTTCAGCAAACATTAGCTTGTCCCACTGATCCTTTATTATGTCAGAACAACATGGGCCGGGACATTTCCGTGTTACGCAATAGCACTCCAGATGCCCTTTGGACTGAGTCAGCTGAGAAATGCAGGTTTCTTTTCACCTGCTCACTACCTACAATAGGTAGGAAGGAGAATATATAATGATATATAATATATAAGGAGAATGTCAGTCCCCTGCCCACATTCAAATAAGTCGTGGATCTCTTGATGTGTCCGATTTGAATAAGTCTTTCTAGGAGTGATGCTCACACCCAGGCAGCACTCAGCCACTCAGAAAACTGAGGAAAACACCTACATTAGAGCACTCACTATCAGGAAGAGTCTGACGTACACATGAACATGTACAGACATGTACACACTCCTAACAAGGCTGGAGCTGGAGGTGTGTGTTGTGTAACAGGGTCAGATAGTTGCACCACCCACCAGACCTGAGCACCCTCCTGCAGCTGAGAGTCGTACTGCAGAACATGAAATGGAATACAAAGTGTGTGTGTGTGTGTGTGTGTGTGTGTGTGTGTGTGTGTGTGTGTGTGTGTGGGTTTGTATTTCTGACCTCCTGAGGACCAGTTTCCTGACTTTTACTATCTTTCTGGGGTCCGAGGGTTCTTGTGGGGACCGAAGCCTGGTCCCCATGAGGGGGACTCCCCTTTTTAGGGTTAGGGGTTAGGTTTATAGGTATGGTGTGAATAGAGTTTTAGTTAGTCTTAGGGTTAGTTATAGATCAGTAATGGTTAAGGTTAGGAAAAGGGTTTGGGTTAGGTATAAATCTAGTTACTAAAATCAATGGAAGTCAATGGATGGTCCCCATAAGGATACCAAAACACACTTGTGGGTGTGTGTGTGTGTGTGTGTGTGTGTGTGTGTGTGTGTGTGTGTGTGTGTGTGTGTGTGGGTTTGTATTTCTGACCTCCTGAGGACCAGTTTCCTGACTTTTACTATCTTTCTGGGGTCCGAGGGTTCTTGTGGGGACCGAAGCCTGGTCCCCATGAGGGGGACTCCCCTTTTTAGGGTTAGGGGTTAGGTTTATAGGTATGGTGTGAATAGAGTTTTAGTTAGTCTTAGGGTTAGTTATAGATCAGTAATGGTTAAGGTTAGGAAAAGGGTTTGGGTTAGGTATAAATCTAGTTACTAAAATCAATGGAAGTCAATGGATGGTCCCCATAAGGATACCAAAACACACTTGTGGGTGTGTGTGTGTGTGTGTGTGTGTGTGTGCACGCAGGTTGTTGCATAGGTTACATTAGTTATCAGGTACCATGATTTGAGGACATCAGCAACTTCTCAGGGTTTGTAGACTGTTGCTCCATAAAACATCTTCTATAGTGTCGTCAACTTTTTAAATATTTTTAGGTGAGCGGGTTCCAAAAGTTCCTTAAAGCTGCTATCCTTAATTTGCACAACAAATTAGTTTAACATATATTTTTTTCATGCCCATTAAAAACATTTTAACACAGCATGGAGAAAAATATGTCGTGAAGATGAATTTAAAAAAACGAAAAAAAAAATAATTAAGTAATTCTCCCGCATTTGTCTAAAAACATCAACCAATCAAATGGTTCGGTCCAAAAGGAATGATTGGACAGTCTCTCCAGTCATACGGACTTCTGCATTTATTTGGCTTCTATTCTCCTAAAAAACTGAGACATATTACTGCAGCACACCACTGCTGGGAGTGTTCACCACTCTACCATGTCACAGCAGGAGAAACAGCCGCCGGCTGGTTCCACGTCAGGTTCAGGACAAAGTAACAATTAATGTCAGTTGTTTGTTGTTATATTGTTTTCACTTACTGGTGATTCCACCATGTTACGGTACTTGAATGAACTGCGGACCAGTGTCTTGGACTCGGTCGTCTTCTGGTGCTATGCGTGTTTCCAAACCTGGGGGGGCGTGGCTTAGGAATTCTACCTGACGGGAGGGGCTGAGAGTTCTGTGACTTTGTTGACAGTCTAAGCTAGGCAATCTGAAATCAAGTATATCACCTTTAATTCTACATTCATCCTTAGAATTGGATTGCTGTGGGGGGGGTTAGGGTCTTCCTGTTCTCCCAGAGACATGCAAAATCAGGTACATGTACTTTACAAGTAAACTGAGCTGTACTAATCCAGTCACATCACTTTCACAAGTTCTTCTTCTTTTATTTTACTGTTCTATCAGAAGAGGAAGTAGGGGAGTGTTGTACTGTCTGACTTCATGCAGCTGTTCATTTAAATGTATATGTTAAACAGAAATAGTAATAAGACTCCTGATGTTTTCTCTGTTTCCCTCCAGACGAGCACATCTAAGACTGTGTTTAGAGCGCTTGAAGTCGCTGGTTCCTTTGGGACCAGATGCCAACAGGCACACCACCCTCAGTCTGCTGATGAAGGCCAAAGATCACATCAAGGTACGTGTGAAACCGACTCGAGTCGTGGGTAGGTTTGTAGCTATTGGATGCTTGAGTAGCTGAACTGTCTACGATGAGTAACTGTGGACACGTGCAGTAACTGCTGAGGTGTCCTCCGTTTGACAGAGGCTAGAGGAGAGCGACAGGAAAGCTCAGCACACCCTGGAGCAGCTTCAGAGGGAGCAGAGACACCTGAGGAGACGTCTGGAGCAGCTGGGAGTGGAGAGGACACGTATGGACAGTACTGGCTCCACTCAGTCCTCCGATAAGTCCGACTCTGACCAGGGTGAGTGACCACGCCCTGAACTAGGGTTATTATGTGTCATTTTTCAATGTACCAATAGTTACATGGTAAGAATTCATATCTGAGTAAATTCATTGAAACTCAGTTCAGCAAAGTTAGAAACAGAATATTATAGACCAACATTTATCTATATGGTAAGATTACTGTGTATTATTCATCAACGATTCATGTCTAACTTGTAGTTTATAAACTCTCAGATTATATACAAACATGTAGTTTCTGTTCTGTTTGAGATACAAGTTAAAACTTCAAGAATTCACAAATATAAAGTCCAAATTTACAGTTTCTCCTTTATAATGTACATGATTTTGCAGAAAAAAGAGTTTATAAATCGCTAGTTCTGTCAGAAATTAGTAAAATTCCAAAAACTCCAAATTCTATCTTTGATTCTCTTTCCTCCAAACTGTTGATTCTGAGTGTTGAGTTGGAACAAGTTGTTTGCTAAAGCTAACTGACTTTTTAGCTTTTATTTTTTTATTAAAAGGTTTGTTGTAAACAATCTTGATAAAAGAACTTCATCCAGATGTGGATCTGTTTACTTATCTGGATGAACACACTGAAAACACAAACTTTATGATTGTATTTTTCTTTCATTTTGACAATCAAAGTCCAACCAGTTCTCACAAGTTTCATTGTTCTGGTAACAAACATCTGGAAGTAATAATATGGTGTGACATCGACGGTAAAGATACAACAGGAAGGAAATGAATCTGAAATAAACATGAAACAGAAATCTGTAGCAGTAGTAGTAGTGGTAGTAGTAGTCGTAGTAGTCGTAGTAGTAGTAGTGCTGGTAGTAGTAATAATAACAATAATAAACTGATTTCCTGATTACAACAACAACTGATGATGCACAACTGATCCTACTTATTCTCTTTAATTCTATCTTAATGTAAAGTTAAGAAAATACAATGAAAGTAAGAATTTATTAAAATGATTCAAAGTGGGATTAAATATTACTAAAATCTGTTTGAGGAACAGAAACAGGTCTGTGGAATCATCAGCTTTTAATAATAATAAATTGCAGTGACGAGCAGTAAAATTCCCTCCCAGGTCTTCAGTTGTACTCCGTCTGAATCAGTAACTAACTGCTCTATAACTAATAAGACCATCTTATTATTCAGAAATACTGTTGCATCATAGGTAAATAACTCATGTAGCTACAGTACATGCCTTTACTGAACAAACAAACCAAACAGGTGCACAAGTCACCTGCAAAACAGAAAAAAGTTCAGAATAAGTTGCAGCTGCCAGACGCATTAAAAAGCATCAATAAACTTATAAAACTATAAAGTTATTTAGGAAAACATGTTTTATCCACCTATTTCACACAAAATCCATCTTCTATCTTCTCTATCTCAAACACTCTGCTGTACAGATTATACGTGCACTTTGGGAATTTCCTCGACCTTTTAACAATGTCCAGCTTTCCTTGAAAAGTCTATTTTAAAAGTTGCTTTGACCCCCCCCCACCTAGCCGTCTGATAATAATGCGCTTGTTTTTCCTGTGTTTGACAGAGGACCTGGATGTGGACGTGGAGGGGACAGACTACCTGCTGGGTGACCTGGAGTGGAGCACCAGCAGCGTGAGTGACTCAGGGGACGAGCGAGGCAGCCTGCGCAGCAGCTGTAGCGACGAGGGCTACTCCAGCGCCAGCCTGCAGCGCCTGCACGACACTCAGGAGATGGCCAAGCAGCTGGGCTGCAGCCTATAAACATCCACCTACACCCAATCCTCCCTCGGTCCATCCTAACTCTAGATTGTCTCACCACTACGTCCTGCTCTGTCCTCACTCTCTCGTCCCTCCCTCTCTATAAAAACTGACCAAGTCCGAGGCGTCTCGTTCAGCAGGGCCTCAGCGGACGCAGAGTGCAACACCTCAGACACCCGCCGCCCACATCCAAACCTTCATCAGCGGTCAGTCTTAAGGGTGTCGCCCACTCCACTCTGCACCAATCACGCATGTGGGATTTTACAGACACTCCACCCCCTTCGTCCCCCCGGTCCCCCCAGTCCCCCCGGCCCCCCGGCCCAACTGTCAGCCAGAGAATGTTACCACACAATGTCCCACTGCCTCTTTTTTATATGCCTCAAGAGCCATGGGCCACTTATGAGATTTCTCTTTTAAAACACGCGTCTACGTCAACACACACACAACCCCCCCCCGCCAACACACACACAACCCACC
>SSNP01000068.1:2486043-2607837 GCA_006937955.1 Pachypanchax playfairii
CCATCCCTCCAGCGGTGGCAGTGACACTACTAGATGAAGTGAATGTTTGTAAAACATGTCAGTCAGCAGACGTTGTGGACACTAAACTAGACTGTGTGGTGTTACATCATTAGAGTGGACAGCAACTCATCCTTAAGTACATGAGCTCTAACAGTCAGACGTGTGACTCCTCTCTAATTACCGCTTCACCTGCCGCTCGCAGGAAGAAGGAAAAACAAAACAAAAAAGTGCTGCATGAGATTATAAAGGGGGTTTGGGGGGGTAACAGGGTTTGACATTTTCTGCCTCTCTCTGATGACGGTGGCGTTTTTTTTTTTTTTTTATTTACAGCAGCCCCTCGTGATAAGTGTGTATGTCATGTCCGGCAGCGACGGCGGCCTTTTCCACCAGCCGCCAGGCTAAACGCTGCCATCTTTTTACCAGGTGCTGGGATGTTATTGTACATTACTCATTCACTGCCTCCATTCAGCAGGTAGTAACATTCCACGCTTTAGAGCAGACAAGCAGATGAAACTCAGCATTATTTTTCTAAGTGAATGTTTTTGCCAGTTAGTTAAACTGCGATGAGGCGAGTCAGCCTGAGCGGGAACACACAGTCAAAGGCCCGAAAATATCTGCGCTCGTGTTTAAAAAGGACTAAAATGTTCAAACTACAGATCTTCTTTTTGCCTTGCGTTCACAGCTATTTATTGTTTCAGCAGAAATGTTCACCTTTTACTGTAAATAGTTTTCAAAAAGATCTTTATGTGTATCACCAAATGTATTTAATAGATATACTAAATATATAGATAAATATATATAAAAATCTATTTAGTCATAGTTTATGTTCCTTTTTGTGAGGTTTAGGGCGAGTTTCCTATCTAGTCGTTTGCACAGCCACGTCAATCCCTAAAATATTTAGAAACGTTTCTTGTCCCTTAAAGCTTTGATGTCTGTTGGAATCGGCACGGTGCTCCTAGAAAATAAATGTTTTTATTGTGATTGATTTCAATTACTTTGCTGTTTTAAAAGCGTCTCATTCTGTTGATGAAGGGTTCGTGGGACAAATAATACAAAAAAAAATGTAATTATCTTAAAAAATGAGTGTAAAACTGATAGTCGGTGACCAGGTTTGAATGTTTGCACCGTTGCCTCTGCTTGGGATTTTATCCAAGTCGTCACACGCAGCGAGACGCTTTCAGGTTTTTGAATGTACACCAACTCTGCAGTGTGGCTGCACGGTGCCAAAGGAAGCTGCCTGTCTGCAGCAGAGCTCAGCTAAAGAAAAGAAGAAGGTACACCAACAAATAATCACAATAATAATAATAAGTATATATAAATATAAAGTTGAACGATAGTGAAAGGATTGTTTAGTTTTCGGTGTGGCATGCTGCTTATTTTTGTCATGTTGAAACATTTTCACTAAGAGGAACTGTGTAGCCACGATTACAGGAACATAGAGGTAGGTGAGTGGGTAGCAGATGCATCTGCTGGTGTGTGTGTGTATGTGCGCGTGTGTGTTTATTTCGTCACTGTCTTCAGAGAGAAGTTTTTGGGGTGGTAGACTTGTTTACTGGGAAAATGAACTTGAGCATTAATGTTTGAGTTTTCCTTCATGTTTGGCCTGTTACTGCCTTCCACCAGTCTACCTGTATGTGTGTGTATGTGTGTGTGTGTGTATGTGTGTGTTTGCCAAGCAGCCGCGTGACTTCCCTCCTCCACATGCTGTGTTGGCGTCCATGGTGCAAGCAAGATGGCCGCGAGCGTGCTTGAGACAGGGCCACTCTATTATACATGTAAAGGGTCGCGCTGCAGCTGCGTCACATGACCCGACGACCTCGGTGCTCTCAGCATCTGCCTGAGGAAGCAGGTGTGTCTGTCCAAGAACAAGATTACAGTCAGACCAGTTGTTTAAGCTAAAGCTTTTATCTTCAGGGAAAACTCGTGTGTATTTGCTTTTTGCACAGTTTCCCAGCATCCAATGTGGCTAACGATGCCTTAAAATGGTAACAAAATTACAACCCAACCGAAGAAAGACACGCGCGAGTGTTTTTGATAAATATAACTGCATCATTAAGGTCGTTCCTTTTCATCATGACCATCTCAGGCATTGTGCTTTTCTTCATCACACACGCGACACCACGTCATAGAAACATAAACATCCCGACCCGCCGCCTTTCTTCTTCTGAAAGCTCAAATGTTTTTCTGCACTTAATTTTTTAAGAATTGGAAATTTTGGACATTCTATAAAAAAAATAACTTCAAATGTTGGAAAAATGAAAACTTTGACAGTGAAATGTGGAGCAGCAGTTTCTATTTGCTGGTGATAAAATAAAACTATTTGAAAATCCTTGTTTACTTTTCTGTCTTCTTGGTCTTTATTTGAGATTCTGCAGGAAAAAGACTCAGTAACAATTATATCAAACAACCAAATAACTTCAGCTGAGGTTAAAGAAATCCAGATGAATATAAAGGCAAATAATACATTGAATAAATATAGACGTTTTTAACATTGTATTTCAGAATTTTCTGTTTCGATCCCTTTTTTATTCTTTGGTCCTATTAAATTATGAAATATAATTTTTAAAAATTGAAATAAAGCTTTCTTGACTAAAGTCAGTAGCTTTAGTTTGACCAGAATAAAATGGAATGGAACGAGGAACCAGCGTCCTCTGTGATGATGTAAGCATTACATCATAAAATACTTTCAAATAATCAAACTTCTTATAGAATCACCACTAGATGCTTTCAAACCTGTAATGAATGATATATATTGACATTTTTTGTGTACTTTTGTCTCTCATTCTGTTTGAGACTTTGTGGAAGTTCAAACTTTGCTGTTTATTTCCTGCGTTTTGAAGTAAACTGGTGACTAAATCTCAGATGTCTGTGATTTCAGTCATCTGAAGCATCAAACCAGAACTAGAACCGGATCATGAACAGTATCCTGCAGGCAGCACTGATTTTTAAAATATGCTAATCATATAAAAAAATCTAAATATAAAGACAAAATGTGTTTATCATGAGATGATTATTAAATTTTAAAACATTTACTGATTGATTTGATTTTTTTTGTCTGAGTAAAATGACGATACTTCTGTTGTTTTAACAAAGAAAATCAGAAAAATTAATTTTAAATTTTTGGAGATTTTCTCTTGTTGACAAATATAGATTAGATTAGATAGAGCTTTATTCATCTATATACCTTTATGTATATAAATATACATACAGGCTCAAAATAAAACAGATTCAGTTAAATGTTTAATAATTTATACTGAAGTTTCTCTGAGAGTTTGTGATTCAATAAGACGAAGGACTTCCTATTTCTTTATGATCACGACTGACTGCAGCTCATAGTTTGTCTTTGATGGCAGAAACAATTATGTGGTGAATATTCTGGAATAGCGCTACACATGGTGGCAGCTTGTTGAAGCAGCTCTGTGACATTGCTAGTATTTCTTACTAGTTTTTTCGTCTGAAAATATTATTTTTGAAACACTTTTTCTGATTTGGGTGCTGAGTTTTTTGGTTTTTTTTGCTTGATTTGTCACTTTTTTACCACTTATTATGATGTGTAACCATGGCAACAAGAGACTTGTTTACATGACATTTCTAAGGCTGAAATAATCCTCAAATTGAAACTCTGGATCCCTGATGAGCTGAAAAGAAGACATGGATACTGGGAAGGAGCAAAGTGAAGAAGGAGGAAGTTTAAACCTTCAGTTCCATCAGTCATATTGACAAACATGAGATCTATTATTAACAAAATGGATGAACTTGAAACTCTGTTGAAGACCCAGCCAGAGTATCAGGAATACAGCATCATGTGTTTTACTGAGACATGGCTAAAGGAGCATATCCATCGTTTCTCTGTCTGGCTTTCAAACAATACGAGCAGACAGAGATTTGAAGAGGAGTTTGTCAGCTGATCAGTCACCTGTTGGGGAGCAGCATCAGAGAAATTGACATGAAGAGGCTGAACAGATGGATAAGGAGGACTGATTCTGTCCTGGAGACTGAACTGGAGTCTCTTGAGTTGATTGTTCAAAGGAGGATGAAGAACATGATGGAAAACCCTCATCATCCTCTTCAGAACACAGTAACTCAACAACAGAATGTCTCAGTCAGAAGATTCTTTAGATCACAGATGAGATCCTTCCCATCCACAACTAGAACCCTCTACAGGAGATCCTTCCTGTCCACAGCTAGAACCCTTGAGATCCTTCCTGTCCACAGTTAGAACCCTACAGGAGATCCTTTCTGTCCACATCTAGAACCTTCTACAGGAGATCCTTCCTGTCCACATCTAGAACCCTCTACAATGACTCCCTAAATAAGAACTGAGCTACAACAATACTTAATTTCCCTTCAGGGATTAATAAAGTATTTTGGATTTGATTTGATTTGAAACAGACTGAGGGCTGCACGGTGGTGCAGTTGATAGAGCTGTTGCCTTGCAGCAAGAAGGTCCTGGGTTCTGGGCGGGGGCCTTTCTGGAGTTGGCATGTTCTCCTCTTGTATCATTGAGGATGAAGCTCCATCCTCCTATCACTTGTAAACAAGATGCTCCTCCACTTGAGACAGAGACTCACGACCAACATGGATGTTTCATTCCACCTCAGGACCTCAGATTCTGAGGATTTGACTTTCAAGGAGATCTTTTTAATTCCCTTCTGTTCTGTGTTTCAGCTGAACGTGTCATTCAGTCTTATTATGTGTAGCTAAGAAGGAAAAGAAAAATTAATTATGATGTTTTAGATTGGCAATTAAAAGAAAGGTTTTTTCCAAGTTTCACAAACAGCTCAGAAAAATCTAATTATTCCAAATTACAGTTAATACGGCAGCCTGATCTCCCTGGAAAGCAAATGCATGAAACAAAGAGCACGTGATAATTTTCTATCTAAAATAAGCAGCTTTATCCTCTGATTTCATCTCTCCTGTTAAAATTCCACAGCAGCCAAACACAGCGTGGACACGTGCCTGATTGAAGCAGCAGTACGTGCTCATCCTCCATCGTAGCTGATGGCTAACATCAAGGGATTGTGGGTTGAGTGAGAGTATGTGTGCGGACCTGCAAACAGATGGACAAGTGAGGAGGAGGGATCTCAGAGGACCAGAGTGAAAAGTGCACATCAGACATGATCTGTGCATTCAAGGCAGAACAAAAGCAAGAGAGTCTGTAGGGAACTGGTGCTGAAGCTCATCACAGAACACCTCACTCAGTGTGTGTGTGGAGAACACCTGGCATATCAAAGCAACAAAGACAAAAGAGTTTCAAAAGAACGAGGATTATGGAGATATTGTGTTGGACTCTCGTCTCAGTGAAAGGCATTAGTGGGCGCTCTGATGCAGATGCATTTAAACCAGAAATCTGCAGAAAAACTGCTCTCCCTCCCTCGAGCCCGTGCTGCTGCAATCAACAAGGTTCCTCCCACTGCTAACGCTGGGATGTACAACATTATACATAATCTACAAGGCTTTTCTACTCAGAATGACCTCATGTCCACATTTTGACAGAGAATTGTTGGATTTATTTTGTTTAAATATACCTTTACTTTAATTTTTATGTTCCATTAAAATAAAAACATTAAACTCATACAGTCAAGACCTAATTTATAATCGGAGACCTAAATCTCATCCAGCTTCAGTTTAAAGAAAAGTCTTTTTTTTTTTTTCCAACAGGGACTTTTTCTCTTCACAGACCCCTGTGTAGAAACCCTCCCTTTGGGGACAGTCACAGGGTTGGACACCAGTGGACGTACGTGGTGATCAATAACCCCACAGTGACACCTACAGGTGAACGTTTTCAGGACCAGAATCATTCTGTCACTTCGTTCTTATCAAACATCACAGGATCACAGACGTCATGTTACCGGGGATTTATTAATATTAATGCTAATCTTTGATTTGAACCAGAGTGATGATGTCCAGTCATTCATTATATCATGTGACTGCATGTAAATATCTTCTAAAACTAATTATTTTTGTAGTAAGTTTATTTTTAACTCTTGTCGTGAAATGTGTAACTGAATTCTACCAAAGGTTATCCTCCTGCATGACTTTTGATTGATGTTCATTTATGTTTGTTTTTATTAGGTTGCATATAATGTGTCCTCATAAGAAAATGGCTGCGTAACAAACAAATATACTCATTCATTTTAGTTTTGCTCAAGTCAGTTTAGTGCCAGTAAGATTTTCTCTTACAGAGAATAATTTGTTTCACTTCCACTGAGAACTCCTCTGACCGCATGTTGTGGGTTCACAGCAACACCTGCGACCAACACCAGACCTTTTACCTGCTTAATTGATAATGGATTAACGAGGGAACCGCCCACACCTGTCCATCAAATAGCTTTTCAGTCAACCTTTGGTCCCTTGATAAAGAGGTGGCTTCACATTAAAGAGCTGTAATTCCTAAACCCTTCATCTAATTTGGGTGTGAATACCTTCAAATTAAAACTGAGGGTCTGCACTTTAAGCTCATATTGATCATATAACTGTATCTTGAATATTTTTTGGTTAACAGCTAAAATAACAAAACTTTTGTTAGCGTTTAAATATTTCTGGGCCTAACAGTATGTGGGTCGCTTGCAGAGATCTCTCTGATTCTCTGACTTGAGACTGATTATTAGATGACTAATTAATTTAGTCATTTCAATATTCATATTTTTATTTCCTTCTATTAGAAGGTGGTGCTGATTTTAATGTTATTTCTCTCTACATATATTAACTGACAACATACAGCAGGTGTGAGTGTGTGAATGGTTGTTTGTTCCTGTGATGTGTGATTTACTCCATCACAAGTCAAAAGTCCTCACTAGTCATGTTTTCACACCACTATAGGCTACATGTGTTTGTAAGGTTGTGTGTCTCTGCTAGATGAACACATTAGTCTCACTGAACCTACAAACCCAAAGAAATTATTATCATTTCCCGTTAATCTGAGCTGGTTTATACCGTGAAGTCAAATCCCACAATGATCCCACCCTCAGACAGGAAGTGGATCAGCTGGTCCTCTGGTGCAGTCAGAACCATCTAGAGCTCAACACTGTGGCTCAGAGCCCCCCCCCGATTTACATGTCGGGTTGTGTGAATGCATGAATGTAAAACTTGCTTTGAGTGGTCTGACTGAATACACAACTGTTATGCAAGTGATTATAGTGTCACAGGTGGACAGGACAACCAGGTCCATCACAGTCTGGTCAGATTCAGCAAACTAGACAGAAACAGACTGCAGAGAGGATCACTGGTGCTGATCTGGCCTCCACCCAGGACCTGGACTCATCCACCCAGGACCTGGACTCGTCCACCCAGGACCTGTACTCGTCCATCCAGGACCTGGACTCGTCCACCCAGGACCTGTACTCGTCCATCCAGGACCTGGACTCGTCCACCCAGGACCTGGACTCGTCCATCCAGGACCTGTACTCCTCCACCCAGGACCTTGACTCGTCCACCCAGGACCTGGACTCGTCCATCCAGGACCTGTACTCCTCCACCCAGGACCTGGACTCATCCACCCAGGACCTGGACTCGTCCACCCAGGACCTGGACTCATCCACCCAGGACCTTGACTCATCCACCTAGGACCTGGACTCGTCCATCTAGGACCTGGACTCGTCCATCCAGGACCTGGACTCATCCATCTAGGACCTGGACTCGTCCAGAGTGAGGTAAAGAGCATGCAGCATCAGCAGGGACCTTCTCATCCAGGGTCTCACATCTTCTCTCCCTTCCAGATGGGGCAACAGATGTGCACCAGAACCACAAGACCGTCACCATGTTGAACAAACATGTTTAACAACTTAATGAAGAAATAATTAATTTTATACATATAATTATATTATGTCAGTATAAACAGGCTTCAAGCATCAATCAGACATTTATGGTGGACGATGCTGCTGCATGTATCTGCTGTATATGTTTAATGTCTAACACTGTTTATCTTCACATGTCTGTAGAGAAAAATCTGAACCGCAGTAAAAATCCTGATGTTGAACATAAACCTGATTCTGATGATCAGCCCATGTGCAGCATTAGCATTGCACAGCTTATTACTGATGCTGTAGTGCCCCCTAGAGGTGGGAGTTCCAACATGTCTTCACTAAAGCTGCAGTGTCTGCTACTGTTGGCTCACACCCAGATAATATCTGTGGATGGGTCTTATGACATCATGTTTTATTATAATACATATTTAGAATTTCCTGAATCATGTTGGTTGTAAACAAACATAAATAGTATCTTTAATCAGATTAAGTGTGTTTAAGATGATTCAGCACTGTGTTGCAGGTGTTCAGTGTTTGGGCTGTACGCCAGACAGACTGTGTGTTCAACAGCTTCCGAGGCGCCTTGGAGGGTGTTTGGAGGTGGCGAGGCCGCAGTCCCCTGAGGGGGGGTCCTCTCCTCAGAGGGGCGTGGTTTTTTGCTGTCTTCAGCCTGATTCAGCACCAAGGCCAGCAGCAGCGCTTACAAATCTCAAAGGCTGATAAAATATAGGAAATATCCAACTCAGGAAATAAATTCACTTTAGTTTTGGGTTTCTTCAAAAATGTTATCACCAAACCTTGATCTAAAGTTTAAATCCGCACAGCAAGCGATTTAAAGTTTTTAGTTCTGTGTTGAGAAACTTTATCTGAAGCAGTTTATTTCTTTATTTGTGCGACTGTATTCAGCCAAATGAAGATAGTTTTAAAACTCCATAATGCGGAGTTGAATGAGGGCTGAGTGCAGACTGCAGCACATCGATCCCATTCTGCTGGGACAGCAAAGAAAACCTGCAATGACAGACAGAACAGAGCATGGAACAGGAGACACTGAAGAAAATTCACTTCACACGTCTGACTTTATAAGAATTTTATTTTTTGTTCTTTACAAATTGAGTAACAAATGAAACTGAAATCAAACTGTCCTTTAAAGCTAATAATAATCTGGTGTGTTAAAATCATTTGGAGTCGTTGTGTTTATTCTTGAGCTGCAGGACAAAAATAAGATGCGTTGCATGAGTGGATTTGCGTCTCCCAGGAGGGTGGAGGCTTTCTGCAAAAGCTTGCAGGTTTACCCTCATCGTCTGTTGTTGCTGCGTCAAATGATGCACCACGGCGCTCGGACTATAAAAGCATCTGTCCTGGCCAGACATCACTCGCATCTCACTTTCTCTTCTTCACGCGCACTCACCATCACACACTCCTGAAATCCACGCACTCTCTTCCTATAAAACCGAGGCCACACACCGGTTAGAGTAACGGAAACATGAGTTACTCCAGCGACATTTACAGTAGCAGCTCCTATCGGAAGATTTTTGGAGATGCGCCCCGGTCCGGACGCGTGGGTCTGGGAGGCAGCAGCCCGTCCCGCCTGCAGTCTGCTGGATACCGCAGCAGCCACCGCACCTATGGTTCCCCCTCCGTGGTCTCCTCCACCACCTACCGCAGGACAGCGGCACCCGGCCGCGTCTTTTCCTCCATCCCGGACTCCGCCATGGACCTGACCCAGTCCACCGCCGTCACCAACGAGCTTAAGATCATCCGCACCAACGAGAAGGAGCAACTTCAGGGCCTCAACGACCGCTTCGTGTCCTTCATCGAGAAAGTTCACAACCTGGAGCAGCAGAATAAAGTCCTGGAGGCTGAAGTCACGCTGCTGCGCCAGCGCCACAACGAGCCCTCGCGTCTGCACGAGCTGTATGAGCAAGAGATTCGTGAGCTGCGGGCACGCGTGGAAGAGCTGACGCACGAGAAAAGTCAGATGCACCTAGACTGCGTGCAGATGAACGATACGCTGGAGCGAGTGAGGGAGAAGCTGGAGGAAGAGTCCCGGCTGCGCGAGGAGGCGGAGAACACCCTGAAAGGCTACCGGAAGGACGTGGACGACGCAACCCTGGCGCGCCTGGAGCTGGAGAAGAAAGTAGAGTCTCTGCTGGATGAGATCGCTTTCCTCAGGAAAGTTCATGAGGAGGAGGTGCAGGAGCTGCAGGCTTCACTGCAGGCCACGCAGGTAGACATCCCACCCACCTGTGATGTCGCACATAACACAGTCCGAATGAACACACACGTTAACATTCATAAACCTCCTAGTTTTCAGCCACAAACGTTCCAACTATCCGGTTCTATTTAAACGCTCCACGCTGCAGTTTGGGATTTTCACTTATCGTTCTGAGTAAATTTATGGTCACGACCCCCGAAACGGAGGAACGTGTAAACTACGTTAGTTTTCACAAAGAGTGGTCTCGAATCACTTTTTCTTCTTTTCATATGCGTCATTCTGAGTCCTCCACGCGCAGGACACTGCGCACTGGAAAATTGATGGCACTGCAGTTCTGTTTCAGGACCGTGCGCCGTCCCACAAGCGCCCCTGCAGCAGGCGCGCGCATTCCTCGACACTGCCATGATAAACCAAAGATTTCAGAAAATTCAATCTATGAATGACTTTTATATTTCTCATTCCAAGTGCCACACGAAGTATACAACAAACCAGACAAACAGCTCAGTGCTTAAAATGTTTAAAGTGCTTTTCGATTAAATTTGGTTATGTAATCATTTGAGATGGTGTTAATGAAGAAGGTGAAGAGGAAGGGCAATGAGTGGGACAAAACAAAAGCAGTCTGGGTGTGGTCCCTCTGTGGGACAGCAGGCTGTAAACTGTCAGATGTGCGGCCTTGTTCCAAACTTTCTCACAGCAGCAAAAACTAAGATCTCAGTCTGATACGTGCAGCTAATAGATTTTGAATTCACTGTCAGGCAGATGGAAACTTGAGCTAAAACAACTGCCCACAGCAGATGTCACTGCAACTTTCAAGAGATAGTTTAAGACCCAGCAAGATGATCCTGGTGATGGTTGCTGGGTAGATTTCTCGCATGCTGTCCTGAATGTTATTGCCATGCAAGATATTGACAGCTCAGCGTTCTGGAACACAACAGTCTGAGTCAGCAGTTAGTTCATCAGTCCAGCAGCGTGCAGATACTGAACTGGAACCATCAGCAGACAGCTCACATCAGACGTACATGTAGATCAACCAGCAGTAATATCAGCTCAACAGCATGTTTTCAGTCCAGCTGCATGACAAAGAAAAAAACATGTTTAAATTCAGACAGACTTTACATGAACACATGGAACCAGATCATTTACAATCCCACAGACTGATGGGTTAATTATTCCAAACATGCTTATCGGTTTATTGTCTTTTCTAAAGTTACTTTAAGTCCAGTTCGATCTACCTGACTTTAATACATTGACGCGTCGCTTCTTTGTCCACAATAACTTTTAAAATAAAATAAAATAAAATAAAATAAAATAAAATGTTTTGTTTTTTACTAATTATTTGTTGCATCAAGGTGTCAGTGGAGATGGACATGAGTAAACCCGACCTGGCTGCAGCGCTGAAGGACATCCGGGCCCAGTACGAGAACCTTTCAGCTCGGAACCAAGCCCAGGCAGAGGACTGGTACCGCTCTAAGTTTGCCACTGTGAACGAGGCTGCGGTGCGCAACCAGGATGCAATCAAGCACTCAAAGGAGGAGCTGAGCGAGTACCGCAGGCAGGTGCAGGCTCGCACCCTGGAGATCGAGGCCCTCAGGAGCCACAATGAAGCCCTGGAGAGGCAGATCGCTGAGATGGAAGATCGCCACAACAATGAGATCGGCGAGATGCAAGTAAGTAAACAACTGAAAGAAAGAACATATGGATATTTAGATTTCAGTTCAGGAATTGTTAAAAGTTTATAACAAACACTTTGTCATCAGGATAAAACCTAAATATAAATAATGAATAGTTTCATTATTAAATCTGATACTTCCTGAGACTCTGTGTGTGTTTTTGTGTTGAAGGATACGATTCAGCAGCTGGAAGCCGCCCTGCATAGCACCAAAGGAGAGATGTCCCGTCATCTGCGTGAATACCAAGACCTGCTGAATGTCAAGATGGCGCTGGACATTGAGATTGCTGCTTACAGGTTCGTTAGAACAGAAAAAATCCCACACAAAACCAGAACCTTTGAAGAGGCCCTTCCATTAAAAACAGTTTTTCTGAGGTTTCTGTTGAATATTTTAGCTCCACAGGTGTTCTTACCTTCATAGTGGGTGTGAAAACAGGTCAACAACTTCTCTTTCAGTTTTTATCTGTCAAACTGCACAGGTGGCGATAAAACCCGAGTTCAAACGGCATGTAGTTGTTACATCACAACTCCTGTGTTTGTTAGTATTCAGCAGCTCCCGCAGTTGAAACCACGCCTAGCATGCTGCTGGCTAAAAGCTGTTAGCATAAGACGTAGCAAACAAGAAGAGACTACGTGTTCTGTTGCCATGCGCAGCGGGGCAGGAAACAGTATACCTTGCTCTCATAGACTAGTTTGTTAGCCAATCAGAGTCCAGCAAATTCAAATAATGAATATTAATGAGTTGCTGCCTGAAAGCCTGACGAATCTTGACGCAGACAGATAGAAAGGTCTGTTAATCAGAGTTTTCTAACGTTTTTTAGATATAAAATGTTTCATATTACTGGTTAATATAAGAAATAACCACAATGAAATCGTGAAATAACAAAGACAAAACTAACCAGACATTAAACTGATTCATCAAGAAGGTTTTTCTCATGTAGTTTTTATTTTATATTGTTCATTGTTCTTTTGAATGCTTCACACAGGAATGTGTTTTCACCACTTTCACCACTGAAATCTGTTGATCTAGTTAAGAAACAGACAAGAGGAGAGAGTTGCTTCCATTTTTTACTGTAACCAGATTGATAAGGCAGTTAAACACTTGTAGTTTTGTAGTGCTGTTGGGTTTCCTATAAAGTATACACAAAAATAAAATCTAAATATCCCCCTCAGTCTTCTGTCTGTTTGTTTACAGGAAGCTGCTGGAAGGTGAAGAGTGCCGCCTCAGCTCTGTTGGGGGTGTCATGGTCCAGTCCGGATACCCTGGTCTGTCCTACACATCAGCTCGCGCCTACGCACTCGGAGCTTACCGGAAACCCAAACCTGAGGAGGAGGAAGAGGAGGCAGGAGAAGAGGAGGAGAAGGAGGAAGAAGAGGAGGAGGGAGAGGAGGAAGGTGAGGAGGGAGAAGGAGAGGAAGGAGATGAGCAGGAGGAAGGTGATGGCGAGGGAGAGGAGGAGGAGGAGGAAGAAGGAGAGGAAGAAGAAGAGGAGAAGCCTAAGGAGAAGGAGGAGAAGGGAAAGGAGAAGGAGAAGGAGAGCTCCGGCGGGAAGAACAGCAAGAGCTAAACTGCTTTTATTGTCGTCATCATCAATAACTCATTCCACATCCCACCATCACTCATGGATCTGGTTCCTGTCCACATCATCTCTGTGTCTCACACTCACCAACACACCAGATGTCTCACATCATCCGTCTGTCTGTTCTGCAAAACAAATGGAATTAATTCAGATGTTATCAAATGGAGAAGAGTGAGAAATAAAAGGTCAATCTTTACCATATCAACTGATGTCATCATGCAGAAAGCTTTCATGATCCCACCGAAAAGAAAAGTTCCAAACCAGAATGCTTCTTCATGTAAACAACAATAAATGTGCCATTAATAATTCACATTCACAGCAAGGGTAACAATGTTGTCAGCACACTAACTTTAAAGATAAATGCACAGATCCTGGAGCATGAGAAACAGCTAGTCCAACTTTTATGGTGCTATTTGATTTTTACATATGAAAGTTGGGGGTTCCTGTTAGTAAAGGATTGTATCACGTTACAAAACCCCACCAGCTCATTCCTGAATGTCAGCTTGTAAAGCAGGCATGTTTTGAGGGAAAAAATAAAAACGCTTCTATGCGAACTGAAATTTCACCCAATTTTTTCACAGCAGGTAAACGCTTCAGCCATTTTTCTCCAACTAGTTTGATGTTTTATTCCCATTTTATTTACCGCAGCATCGCATCATGGCAATAATTGCAGCTCTGAGCTGAAAAAAAGAAACAAAAACTGTCTGTGCGGACGCGTGGAGGCTGAGTGGTGTTCAGCAGTTAGAACGGAGGAGTGATGTCACGTCTCCGAAATGAAATGCATCTTTTTGAATGATAAAACGTAGAGTTTAATTGCTGCTAAGTGTATTTTTTGAGGGGAATATAATCAATCCCTTCCTTTGGTTGATTCATTTGTCAAAGAATTTTTTTGAACACAATTTTTTTAGAGAAAATGTTGAAAAGTTTTTTTTTTTATTCGTCATAAACACTGTTTTTTTTAGTTTAATTTAGTTGTAGATGGGAAAAGAGGTGATTGTGATTGAAGCTGTGAGTTCAGCTGCTACAGTTGAGTTGTAACTAAGGGCTAAATTAGTCAAATCTTCTATTACTTTGCCCTGAAATGTTGTCATTGTTCTTCATTGGCCTTGCACTTTTTAAATAATAATTTATATTTTATTGATCCCTCTTGTGGAAAGTATTTTTCTGCATTTGAGCCATCTCTGATGAGCAGGGGGCAGTTTTGGGGTTCAGTATCTTGCCCAAGGATACTTTGACACGTAGCCTGCTGGGGTTGAACCCTTCACCTCCCGATCAGAGGATGACCTCCTTCCTGATTGGGCTACAGCTGCCCACAAAAAAAAACATTATGATTATAAGATATGATATAAGAAAGTTGCATTTGCTGACAAATGAATCAAGCAACAGGTATGAATGCATGGCCTGACACTTGGAGCTTGAGTATTTGCTGGATGAGGTAGATTTTGCTTGTTGTGTGTTCAAGAAAAATAACAAAATAATAAAAAAAAAAACTTGCCTTAACCATGAATAAGATTTCAACTAAAAGATGTTTCCACCTGCATCTCATCTGATCATGGTTAAACAGACGGAGGGCTGATGGTTTACAAGTTCTTCTGCGATACAACTGTGACTGTACATGCTGCTGTTTCATGGAGTGTTCTTCCTCTCAAAGCCAAATAAAAACATTTATTAAACAAACATTTACATTGTTTTTGTGTTTTATGGACATTTATAAGAAAATCATAAACTAATGTTTTGTAATCTTTTTTGATGACAATGTGAAATGTATTTTTCTTATTATTTTTTGTATATTTAAGGTGTTGCAGTGTTTAGCTGTAGAGAAAAAGCTTGAATTAATAGATACTGAAGTGTCTCTTCTTCTAGTGTTGTCAGGGAAGCTGAAGGGACAAACTGTGAGTATGTGATCAGCCTTCCCAGAGAAGATGATCATGTTTCTTGAAAACATAATCTGACTAAAGTTTGTATCGACAGCATGTTACAGCATCTAGATTTCATTGAGGTTTCGTTGATCATTGATCTTGTTTCATGATCAGATTTCTTCAGTCTGTCTCCGTCTGTTTGGCAATGGAATTTAAACATTGTGACAGAAGTCAGACCTCCGTCTCTCAAGATTGTTGAAGTTACTGATTTACTGGTCGAGACCTGAAGGAGCTAAAGCTCTAGCAGAAGTACACGTCTGAGTCCACTACACGCTTTTATACAGGTGTAACTTCCAGCTGACACGCCCGTTCCAGATGGGTCCAAATCGACCAGCTGTTAATCTGAATGTTTTTGCTTGTTTGGTCATGATGTCCTCTAACATGTCCTGTCCATCGTCGTAAAGAGGCCCTTCCATTAAAAACTGTTTTTTTGAGGTTTCTGTTGAATATTTTAGCTCCACAGGTGTTTTTACCTTCATAGTGGGTGTGAAAACAGGTCAACAACTTCTCTTTTAGTTTTTATCTCTCAAACTACGCAGGTGGTGATAAAACCAGAGTTCTCCCGAATCCGAACGGCCTGAATCTGTTTCGTCACAACTCCTTTGTTCGTTAGTATTCATCAGCTCCCGCAGTTTGAAACCACGCCTAGCATGCTACTGGCTAAAAGCTGTTAGCATAAGACGTATCAAACAGGAAGAGAGAACGCTCTCATAGGCTAGTTTGTTAGCCAATCAGAGTCCAGCAAATTTGAATAATGAATATGACCGAGCTGCTGATGAGGCAGCCTGACAGAACGAGCCAAATTTTAATGCAGACACATTGAAAGGTCTGTTAATCAGTGTTTCCTAATGTTTTTTAGATATAAAATGTTTCATATTACTGGTTAATACTTAAGAAATAACCTCAAAGTCCTGAAATATGTATGAAATGGCTTCTTTAACCACAAAGCTTCACCTTCAACTGTTACACTCAACAGTAACAATTAACAAGAGTCTTGACAGTGTTGTAGTATCTGTTCAGCTGTGTGTGTGTGTGTGTGTGTGTGTGTGTGTGTGTGTGTGTGTGGGAGTAGAAACAGCACTGTGGCAAGAACATTATTAGCAAAGTGAGACGATCTATAAAAATGGGGGGGCGGACAGCAGGGTCTAATGTCTTGATCTCATGTACTGGGTAATAAAGTAACACACACGAGACTTGGGGGGGGGGGGGGAAGCAATTTGATGTCTCAAGACTATGATGCTTTATTACATTAATTTAGCTGATGTATTAAATTGAAGGTAGGCTACACTTCACCCACTCAGTTCTGTTTTTCTGTTTACGTTCATAAATCTGATTGACAGTATACTCATAAATTATATACATGGCTGTGCAAAGGTCTACAAACACCACCATTTTTTTTTTTGGCACAAAATGATGAACCTAAATAAAACTGATACAGCTCATTGTAAGTGAACACACAAGGAAATGATTATTTTTTTTAAATCACTGTGAAGCTTCTGCAAATAACCACAACCCAGAGTATTTATTTGTTTGTTTATCTATCTATCTCAGATGAAAAACAATGTTATCAACAGGAAATGGGTGACAGTTCAAAGATTAGTAAGAAGTCACTTTTAAAAATTTTACTGCAAAAGTGACGGTCTTAAACACAGAATCAGAACTCCTGCTAAAAAAAACAACATATCAAAGAACAGAAACCTGGACGATCCTCAGTGGAACACGGCACCTACACAAAGTGATGGTTTAACAATGTGGAGTCGTTGAGCTCATAAATAATATTTACAGTCTTGGATGAGGTGAGTAAAGATGTTCACCTGGATGCATTTATAGGTGGCCTCTTGGTACCAAGCCTCTTAATTTCATCTGGTATTTATTTATACAAGCTTATATAATATAATATATCATCATTAAACAACTTGTGTTTAAATGGACTTCCTCCAAATATTGACAAACAACAGATTTGGATCTACTGGAGAGTCATGTGTAAATGTTAAAGTCCCATTCTGTAAAACCTTTTACTCAGACTGAGACTCTGAGACCAAATCTACACTAGAAAGGTATAATATGTAGAATTTTCAATATTATGCTTTTTAAAAATAAAGTAATATCATAATATCAAAGAATTTTTCATTTTATTTTAAAATGTTATTGATAACCACTAGATTGAATATAAGCCAGGTTTTGGCCGAGCTCCTGATCTGCTTGTTTACTACCATTGATCATTACATATGCTCATTGCAGAAGTGAAGTTATTGTATAAGTTACTACACAGCTAATTTATATTTAGCATGAAGCAGAAACTTGTTATCCCTTACTCACCGGATCACTTGGAGTTGAGAAGCTGGACATTGAGTCTCTTTAACGCTGCTGCTCTGTGTGACGGAGTGAGGAATAATACTCGTTTCTGCCACCTTGTGGTGGTTAGTGGAAATGACAGGCTTGTGATTTGGCTCATTACTGTCACCTGGTGTTGGAAATAATAAACATTTTCTACATAGTATACTTTAAAGAGGCCATTTCATACAAATTTCAGGACTTTGTGGTTATTTCTTAAGTAATAACCTGTAATATGAAACATTTTATATCTAAAAAACATCAGGAAACACTGATTAACAGACCTTTCAATGTGTCTGCATTAAAATTCGGGTGGTTCCGGCTCCTTCCGTCAGGCCTTGCGCAGCAACTTGTTCATATTTATTATTCAAACTTGCTGGACTCTGATTGGCTAACAAACTAGCCTATGAGAGCAAATAATACTGTTTCCTGCCCCGCTGTGCAGGGCAACATCAGACGTTGTGTCTTCCTGTTTGCTACGTCTTATGCTAACAGCTTTTAGCTAGCAGCACACTAGGCGTGGTTTCAACTGCTGGAGCTGATGAATACTAACGAGCGAAAAAGTTGTGACGAAACAGATACAGGCCGTTCGGAATCGGTAGAGGTATTCTTTGATGAATTAATTTATTTATTCGTCATGATTGGAGATTTACTTTTACAAAAGTTTCAATGGGTGGTCAGAGAATCCCACACAGAATTTTCTGATTGACAGATTTGTCCCAGATCTACAAAAACACAAGAAAAAAACAACTGGGAAGGCAAGAGACAAGAAAAAGAATAGAAAAGAACAAAAACAAAAACAAAAAAACAGGCTCACTAGAGCTCAGAATCTGTATAAGAAAAATGATGTGTTCATCTGAAATTAGTAGATGAAACGCAGTATGTGAGAGCAGATGTCAGCACAGCAGTCACAAGCAGCTTGATCACAGTCAGCGTCTCTCTGCTAACTGACTGCCGTCCTCCCTTCACTGGGACAAAAGCCTTTCAGGGACAAGAGTTTCATGTCAGCACTGTTACAAACACAACCATCTCGATGTAATATAAGTAATATCTGTCCCAATCAATGAATGAATGAAAAAACGAATGGTGTTTTTGTGCAAAGTGCTCATTTATCTAAGTCAAAGAAGAAGTGGCTGACCACCAGCTCACGCCAGCTCAGGCCAAAACATACAACTCACTTAAATCTCTGTCAAAGTTACGATGTAGATGTTGCGATCAAGTCTGAGTCATTTGATTTCGAGTATCTGCTGATACCGAGTCCCGATCCGATTCTTCTACAATACGTTAAAAAGGAATAAAAAAGACCAGACCTCTTCAAGTTGATTCAGTGTTCTACTTTGCGTCTAACCAATAGCGTCTCTGCAACAATGTGATGTCGTGATGTCATGCCGCATGCGTTGCTGTTTCTGTGCCAACTCAACAGGTGCCTCTGCATAATTATAAATGAGTTAAAAAATAATTAAAATATTTATACATATATGTCCGAGTCCTGATCGGGAGGTAACGTCCGATTCCGATCGCGTCTGAAACTACGTGATCGGGTCCGATTTCCAATCATGTGATCGGATCTGGACATCCCTAATTGATACTCAACAAAAACTGCCTGAGAAATCTCTTTCTCTGAAATTAAATATCTGACATCTACATACTTCACTTCTCTTTGTTCCTATAAGCATTTAATCTCCCTCTTATGTTCATCCATCTATTTTTGATTCACCAATCCATCACAGTGCCCCAAAGACCACACGCACCTTCACACCTTGGACCAATTAAGAATTGTCAATTAAATCAACATTCAGGTTCTTTGTCTGTGGAGGAAAACTGGAGAAAACCCACACATGCATGTGGAGAACCTCGCAGCACGCTGCAAAGCACCACTGTGTCCAAACTACCTGAAAGACACTGCAGTGTTTTTATTCAGTGATGACACCGAATTCCAGCTATAGATGGAATTTAGCGTCATCAAATACATGAACACCCTGTTGCAGATTTAGCTCACTACATATCTGCTGCATTTCAATGAAGAGGCTGCATCTGACCACACCCTGGATGAGAGAGAGGTGACTGAAATGTTCCACTCTGCAAACCTGTGCAACTCTTCTCAGCTGCATGGACACACTTTTATTGGCATTCATCTCCTTCAGCAACACAAGGAGAGTTATGAGTCAGCATGTGTTGGAGACTCAGAAGGGGGATATATCAGAGGACACAATTACTGAACATTAACGAGTCAGATCAGCTCCACAGCAGCTCTGCAGACTGGCAACCCCCGCTGGACGGCCTGGACTCGTCCTTCATGTGACAATACTGCTGCTGAGCTCTGCTGTCAGCACATTCTGTTGTTGTTGTGCAGGTGCAGGCGCATACATAATTGAATTCCTAGCTGTTCCTCTAAGACCATAAAGCAGCTGTACCACCACATTACACAACCACCCAGTCTTGTTTCTGCTCCGGTTTACTGGCATGTTAAATACTCTCTTGCTACAAGTGAAAACTTCCTGGACACTTGTTTATGGATTGATGCTGTTTTCTTTCAGTTTATGCAAACAGGCTTTTTCTGAGACCCTGAAGGAAAAGTTTATATTCATAAGAAAAAAGTTGAGAGGCTTCATGGAACTCATTTCATCCATTGCTTCTTGTCCTCTCCTCATCCTTCTGTCTCGGTGTCCATCCGTGTCTCCCTCTCCTTCTTCCTCTCCCTGTAACTCCCGATGCTATATATAGACTTCTGCATTGCAGATGTCCCACAGCCCCGCAGTTCTGGAGGAGCAGCTGAGGAGTTCCAGCCAAAATTTGTGCTGCCTGAGACTCAGAACGACAGCGAGCAGAAACAGGAAGGGGCAGTCATGCTACGATAGGACCGGTCATGATGTGTGTGGGCAGACAAGACATCATACTGCAGCAAGGTTAAATCAGTTGTATCTAAAAGCTCTGCAGTCCTAATCATTGACTGGGTATAAAGGCTGTAGTGTCGTGGTCATTTTCGACACTATTTCCTCGCTGGTTTTGCCTCAGTGTGAAAACTAAAACTCAATCTACAGATTCACCTTCGAAAACAAAACAATTCATTCAATTTTGCTGTTTAGAAAATGTGCTTTCCTTGTTAACCTGCCATCCGTGTCTGTGTTGGCTGCTAGTGTCAGAACAGAGGTGGGTGGTAGGGAGGGGTGGGGTCTCAGAGGGCCACCTCCCTGTTTAACACATAATCTACCTCATAAAGCAGATACAAGCAGTTAGAGAATAAAGTTTCTGAAAAATGTTTCATACAAAGAAAAAAATTTAAAAAAATCACATTTAATTGTGAAACTAGAACAAATGGTGAACAATATTTGTTGTTCACCTACAATTACAGGAAATGGTTTAAACACACATCAAAAGTGACTGATGTGTTTTTTTTACTGCAGTAATGTTGCTGTAAAAAAGTTTATTATAAAGTTTCCAAAACAATTTTTGCAAAAGAACTTGTTGGAAAACCCAACAAAGAACATTCACTTCATACACATGAGCATTAAATGTGAATAAAAAGGTGTTTCCTGTTTGAATGGGACATTCAGACGTAGACTGTCTGTCCAGAAGTGGACAAACCAGACAGAAAGATGTCAAATCGAACTGTTTGGCTGCAGAACTCAAACTTCTTCCATTTCTGCTGCAACAGTGGTAGGTATTAAATATTTATAAATGCAGGCGTCTGGCAGGCCACAGAACATCCACATCAGCACACATACTGTAGAACTGTGAGCATCTGCTGCCGCCTAGTGGTAAAAGTAGAAAAGACACAGATCGTAGTTCTTATAAAGAAATATTTAATACCACATACTTTTTTATTGATTCAGTTAAATATTAGCAAGAAAAAAAGGAGAAAAAAGAAAAGAAAAAAATATTAACACATTATATTATTTATACATTTACATCTTTTCAAGTAAATATTTAAGAAAATTAGAGAATGTCTGAACTAAGTGACGGCAATTTTACATTAAACATGTTTATGCTTTTGTCAGAATTTTTGGCACCCATGAAAAACAAGAATTTTAGAGAAGTTTTAACTAGAAGCAGATTAACCAGTTTTGCATTTCTCTAGACCCCAGAAGCTCCATGAGTTCATGTTCAGGTTCTAGTTCTGGTCTATGTGGAGAACTGAAAGACCATTGATCCTGAACCAGGTTCTGCTGGAGATCTCTTCTTGTTAAAGGGAGTTGTTCATTTTCACTGTCACCACTTTATGTTGCTTGGAATGGACAATAAATAACCCAATCAGCTGGGTTGGGCGGGAAACATTTCAAAAATTGGCATTTCATAACTTACTGAATCTGATTACTGAAACCAAAGAATCCAAATGTTTGTAACTGTGAATCTGGACCTGTTAATGTGAACTGGACTTCTTGTTTCTGTATCGGGCCTTGAGAATGTGTTTGTTATAAACTGGTGCTTTATATAAATGAACTGGTTTTATTCTCTTCACTCGGGGTTAAAAATTTATTTCACTATCCAGAAAAATCTGAACTATAAGACATGAAACTGCAGAAGTAGTATACAGTATGTTTACCATCATGCTGCATGTGCTGCTTTCAAGTTTCAGTTTCTTCTAGTTTGACTAATTAGACTGAAAGGAGAATTTTTCCTTCCTTTCCAATGAGCATCATGTTTTTATTTTAGATTTACTCATTCAATTGACAGACATTAAAACCACACTGGATGTCTTTGAATAAAATGAACTTCTCACAACTGTACTTTGAGCTAACCTGAATACTACCTTAAAAATACTGGTTTAAACATCTTGGCAGAGTCTACTGATCAGTGACAAACACTTCTGTATCCTGCTTGTTAGACTGAAAAACAATGACAGAGATTTAGGGAAGGGTAAAAGCACAAGCTATATGAACAGAACCTCCATGGAAGCTAGAATAATTCCTAAACCTACCACAGAATACTATTTAAAAAAATACCTCAAAGGAGCCCAGTAAGTGTTAGGTGTTTTCCCACAATTCCAAATATTCATGTCACTTTAAATGGTGACAATTTGCAAGTATGGAGAGAACATGCAAACTTTGTGGTTCCAGTCAGGAGACAAACCCAGTAACTTCTTGCTGCCAGACAATAGTGAAGATAATAGTGATCTATATTCACAGCAACATTGGAGGTTTCAGAAAAAAAAATTCTGAATAATTAAAAGTTTTCATTGTCTCACATATTTTGAAAAATGTCTAATTTATCCATTTTAGATTAATAATTAGTTTAGAATTACTTCCAGTATCATAAAAATGGACAATCACAATTTTGTCCCCTATTAATCTTGTCTTTCCTACTTAAATTGGATGCCCACTTTGCAAGCACCCTGTCATTTTTGTCTTCCAGGCATATGAAAACTCAAATAAAAGAACAGATTCAGTAAAAGTTGTTAAGAATATAATCAGATAGCAACTTTATGTCCTTGTATAATAAAGTTTTTTAAAATGCCTCCAACATCAGACCCAGTGAGCCTCATTAAAACTGGTACTGCTCAGTAATTGGTAATGTTTTCTTTCTTGGTAAGGCTCAGCTCAAGGAGGTGTTGAATAGTGGATACCTGCTTGTTTAGTAACCATTAATGCACCATGGACATTTCATTACAGGATGAACCTAATCATGATCCTTTCAGTCAATACAAATACATATCAGACCCAATTCTTCCTTTTTCAAATCACTTCCAGGATTTCAAAACACTGATGTAAAATATTTATCATGTGGAGTGTTTGTGGCAGGATGCAAGTGCAGGAAAACATGGGGAATGCAAGGATGTGATCAAATAAATACTTTTAATGGAAATAAAAAAGATGAGGTACCAAAACTATACAGATGGAGGCCACTAGATACTAATGCAAAACATGGTGGGTTGATGGTGGGACCTAACAGAGGAGTATTTATACAGAAGAAAGGTGAAAGTAGGATATGGAGCTCAGGTGAGGTAAAGAAAGAGCTGAGATGTGCAGGCACAGAGAAATAAAATATGTGATCTGAAATAAACTCACTGGAACCTGAACACATCAATAATATTCTAAAACTCAAAGCAAACTCACAGAAATGAGAAAAGCAGACAGAAAGAAACCAACTTACCAACTAATCACAGCAAACAACAATAATCCTAACAGAAAATAAAAAGCTTCAAATGACCACCAGACAACAGGAAAACAAAACCCTACAAAATAAAATCACAGAAAATCCTGGAAAAACTCATAAAAGAATCAAACAGAAACAAAATTTAAAGCCCCTAAACCATGAAAACAGCGACAAACCATCCAAACCTTGAAAAATCAATAGTAAAGAGCATTTTTCCATAAATACAAATGACAAACTTGCTGAATTCTTTCTCCTGCCTTAGTTTGACATTTTGATGTCGATACAAAAATGTTGTGAAAACTGCAACCTGAAAGTGTTTTTTCTGCTTTCAACAAAACTGAACACTGCCATTTTTCTCCTTTAGTAAAAACAACATTCCATGCCATTTACCTTTTAACAAGCGTTAATTCTTACCCAGTTTACTTTTGAAGAAGAAAATTTCCCAAATCATTCAAGAATTTAAAAATTTTAATATATCAATATCGCACATTGATGCAGTTGGTAATATTGTTGCCTTGCAGCGAGAAGGTCCTGGGTTCGAAACTTGCCTTTCTGCATCGAGTTTGCATGTTCTTTTCGTGCATGTGAGGGTTTTTTCTGGGGACTCCGGCTTCCTCCCACAGACTAAAAATATGCTTGAGGTTAATTAGTGACTCCAAATTGTCCCTAGGTGTGTGAGTGGTTGTTTGTATATATGTGGCCCTGTGATGGACAGGTGACCTGTCCAGGTGTAGCCCCGCCTCTCGCCCAGTGACAAGTGGAGAGACATCAGCTCCCTGTGACCATAAACAGGAATTAGCAGGTATAGATGATGACTGACTGACTAATATATTAATAACATTTGCTACAGCCATGACCACGTCATCAGCATATGCAGAAAGGCAAAAAGATAGGAAAAAAGATTAGGTCCTTTCAATCTTACTAATATTATTTTCCAATCTGACATTGCTGATATTTAATTGAATATTTCACAACTACCTTGTCGAATTGAATTGAACTGAATTTTACTTCCATTAAGACTTTATTTTGAAAACCGGAAATTGTTTGTCATCAGGTTTTTCAAGTGGAAAAAAAGTCTCGCCGTGCAACATCTAGCTAGACGCTTAGCAAGAAGTTTATCCACTAAAACGACCTATTATCGGAACCTTTGAGCCGCTGGACTTTGGCTGTTGGCGTTTAGCTTCAATTTCTAAGATGACGGAGCTTCGGCATCGAGGAGCCAAAGACACCGACTCACCGTTACAGCAGCAGCCGTCAGAGGACAAGGTAACGTTAGCCAGAGCACCGATGCTAACCAGTAGCCACCTACTAGCTATGTGATGTCATTGTGGAAACAGCTGGAAACAATCCATCTTTAAACAATCTCATGCCGTGCATTTTACTGAGTACTGTCGCCTACTTAAAACAAAAGCATCTATTTCTTAAAAGCCATCGAAACACCTCGCCATCATCCGCCAAACTTCTTCAGTTTATCATCTCGGGTTAACGGTTAAACCAAAACACATGTAAAATGGAATCTGTAAACAAAAAGTAGCTTTTTATGTGATGTATACCGATGCATAGAATTGAAAGTCTTTTTTAACAACTGTTATTATTTTTATCATATAACTAATTATTTTTACTGGAAGTTTAGCAACTCAACAAAAAATGGTTAAATTTAAACTGATGTTTGGTTGAAACTCTTTTCGCAGCCTACGCGTTTTACTGCCTGTCCTAAACTGAGTGCCGTATACATTGTAAATATGTTCGTGTTTACACATTACAGTAGTTAAATCTGTACATTTAGCCTTTTCACTAGCTTGTAGTGCAAGAGGAGTTTATTGTGATGAATCATAAGGAAAGTCGGATTTCCATTAGCTGTCTTTCAAACATTTTTTAAATTATTATCTTCATTTGGTGTTATTTTAGAAAAACTTTTGTAAATTGAGAGTGATTTGGCTTAGAGGTCAGAAAGTGCTGGAGCTGTGACATGTGGTCTAAAAGTAAACAAACGACTTTTAGCATTACTGCCTGTTTTATTTTTAATTTTTGTTGTTTAAAAATTAGTTTTCACAGATTTGCTTGCCATATGGTGACATCATCTTGATCCTGTATTTCCCAACCCTGTTATCATCAATGAAGGAAAATGTGCTTTTAAGGACAATTCATGCTCCTTACGTCAGGATGACCTTTAGCTCACTTATGTTAGTTACTCAGTCAGATCTCAGGCACCAGCTCATCTTTCTTTGCCTAAATGCTACTTGAGTGCAGTAATAATTATCTATTCAGCTTTCTCTTTAGTTTTGGAGCTTTGATGGTGGTAGAGATATTCCCTTATAAGGTCTGCATCACTAGGCATGTACAGCCAGTTTTGGGTTGGATCAGCTGATGTATCCAAACCCCAGAGTAACATCAGTACTTTCAGTTTGAACTTGTGCAAATATTAGTGAACACATTACTGGGAGTGTGCATGAAGTTGAATAAGAGGTTGGATGTTTAAATGTTCTCTGTGGAGCTACAACGGTCCTTCAACATGAACTGTGAAACTTCTCAGTTTAATCAACTTTGAGGATTTAAAAATGAACAAGATTTTTTTGTGTGTGTTTTATGTAAAATGTATTCCAGTGGGGATTTCAGCATCTGAAGGCCTGTAAGTCTAATAAGTTGGAGTTCCATATTTAATGGTTCTATCCAAAATAATTATGTATCCAAACACTGACTGTTGTATATGTTCTGCATACTTGGAGCATGTATTAACACCCCCCCACTTAAAGAAAAGGGCAAATGCTATCAATTTATTATCATTTACATTCAGTCTTTAATCAGTACAATTTAAGTAATAAAATGTTAAAAGGTTTGATTATTCTTATTTGTGTGCAGTTAAAAAGAGAGAGAGAATCCTTTAAGAGAAACTTGGGTCTCAATTCACACTAACAGAAATCCACATGTTGGTAACAACTGTCTCGGCACATTTTATTTACTCAAACTTTCATCATTTCAAAGGTGAAAATGTACAATCAGATCTCAGAAATCAGATTCACTGAGAAGAAAAGTGTCAGAAAGCAGTAGGATCAGCTGGTAATCTGTTATGACTCGAACACGTCGGGTCTTCTGTTGGTCGCTGACGAAAGGAAGAGCCTGCCGGTCGAAAAGCAAAAAAGAGCTCCTATTTTTAACTCGGGCATCCTGAATGGTGGATGTGGTCTCCATAGAAACGAGCAGACAGAAAATGGCTCAGTGTGTGTGTGTGTGTGTGTTCTTGTGTCTGTTTTGACAGCTGTGTAATGTTCAGATCTTTATGGTTGTGTTTTATACACAAAGACTATTTTAAGAAAACTTAAGATCTGAAATTTGATTGTTTCTTTGAACAAGGGACGGGTGACATTTTGCTATCAGTAAATCAGATATGTATCAACTGTAGAAAACGTTGCTCATCTATTGGGTTTTCCTGTCGTGACTGTCAGCTGTGAGTAATGTAAACGTCCTTATTTGTTCTGTTTTTTAAACAGCTGTTTTTTTTTCTCCGTTCTGCAACAAGGTCAACAGTTTACAGTCTTGTACAAAAATGTATCGGCCCTCTTTATGTCCATCAATTTCATCTCTCCTCTTTTGTGTGTTTGTCTTGTGAAAATGATTATACAGCACGATGTCTTCACACATGCTGAATATTTTATTTAACATTTTATAACGGATCATATGCTTTTGTATTCAGGTCTCCCAGTACTGTGTTTCCATGCTGCATGTTGAGATTTTCAAAATGTGCTAAAAATGTATTTATTCTTATTATAATGACTGTACACTGTAATCGCAAATTACTCTTCATGTGTTTGGCAACACCAAAAATAGCAGTTGGCATGTTTCACTGGCTAGCTTTCCTCCTCGTACTGTTCATCTGTTGGAGCCGTGCATGTTGTGTGGGGGCTCCCTCACCGTGCAGAGATCAGCGTGCTTAACAGATGGCTCGGAGAATTCAGAAAGAATTTGGTGCAGTAGGCAAAACACTACTCGATTTTTAGCAAAAGTGGAAAAACAATTTTCTGATAAGATGAAGCTTGTACTGTCAGCCCACTAAACCCTGAAGAAAAAAAAAATCAGTTTTAAGAACACATTTTGTTTTTAGGGCAATAACACTTTCCGGTCCACATGTTTTTAATAATTTATGGAGCAATCATCCCCCTTCATCATCTCAGTTGACACAAAGCCTGAGCTTTTATTTGGTTTCATCCTCCCAAATGGAGATTCTACATTAGCAGCTTTGCAAACTGTTGCACTCAGTTTGGGAGATTTTCTTAGATTGAAGTAATGTGCACTGACTATTTTGTAAAAAAAAAAAAAAAAGCGATTACATGATATCAAGAGAACAAGTTTTAGGTGCACAGCTGTATTTGTTTGAGCTAACATTATGATAAACAGCCAGGTCAGAGCAGAAGGAGAGAAAGAAAAGACCAAAATCCACAGGGAAATCTCTCATGATGTGAGTATTTTTGCCTCTAGATGTACACGTGACTCTGGTTGAACTGAGTATTTATCACTAATCTGTGTTTGTGGGTTCTAATTATTATGAGAAAGTCAAGTAAGTGTATGTGTGTGGTTATAGCTTTGATAAGAGCAACATTTATGACTTATCTTCGCCTCTTGTTAGCGTTACATCAGCAGCTCATTCGAGAGAGCACTTCAAAAGAGAGAGCATTTCAAACTTAAGTCTTTTGGCATCCCAGGGTTTCCGTAGTGTTAGTTTCACATGGTTTGCTGCGAGACGTGCAGCAAAAGACCTCACGCTGCAACATTTATCTAAAGCCCATCACAGTCAAAGGCAGCACCACAAACTCATTCCAAAACCCTTGAAACACAGGCATCCAGCCGAACATGGAAAACGCCAGTCTCTCTGAGACGAACAAACACCGCAGTGACCAACAAGCCTTAGCTAAAAACAGCTAACTGTAGCCGAATCCTTTGTACAAGGCACCGCAAATAACAGGAAAGAGGTACGGTGGAGTACAATCACTGAAGCTGTCCGTTGTTTGTACTTGTGGCTTTCCTTAATAAGTAGAGGTTATAAGGGAAATCGAATTTGAAAAAATTAAATCGGAGGTTTTATTTTTAAGCCATATCGCCCAGCCCCAGCATATCGTTGACCTTTGTGCAGTATTTAATTTCAGGTTTTGTTGTTCATAGAATGATATTTAATGTTTAGCTGGTGGCTCTGCTGTATGAAAATGGTTTGACTTGATTGTGGTTACACAGATGAACTTCTACATTTTGTCCTCTTGAAGTTTTTATGATTTCATCATTTTCTGGGTTTGATTTAGGGAAATATGTTAAAGGTGGAATATGGAACATGAGCACCACAACAACATCCGGTGCTCGGATTCTGCAGCCACAACGGTACAAGAAGTCCAGCTGTTGGGTCATCAGGCTTGTGATTAGGGGTGGGCGATATGGGGGAAAAAATCATATCACAATTTTCTTTTATCAAAATCACAATCACGATTTTTTTTCATTTCAACAATTAAGATATTTTGGAAGTTACTTACCAGTAAAAATACATCCATTTAAAAGCATACCCCTTCACAGAAAATAATACAGTGGGGCAAAAAAGTATTTAGTCAGCCACCAATTGTGTAAGTTCTCCCACTTAAAAAGATCAGAGAGGCCTGTAATTTTCATCATAGGTATACCTCAACTATGAGAGACAAAATGAGGAAAAAAAATCCACAAAATCACATTGTCTGATTTTTAAAGAATTTATTTGCAAATTATGGTGGAAAATAAGTATTTGGTCACCTACAAACAAGTAAGATTTCTGGCTTTCACAGACCTGTAACTTCTTTAAGAGGCTCCTCGGTCCTCCACTCGTTACCTGTATTAATGGCACCTGTGTGAACTCGTTATCAGTATAAAAGACACCTGTCCACAACCTCAAACAGTCACGCTCCAAACTCCACTATGGCCCAGACCAAAGAGCTGTCAAAGGACACCAGAAACAAAATTGTAGACCTTCACCAGGCTGGGAAGACTGAATCTGCAATAGGTAAGCAGCTTGGTGTGAAGAAATCAACTGTGGGAGCAATTATTAGAAAATGGAAGACATACAAGACCACTGATAATCTCCCTCGATCTGGGGCTCCACGCAAGATCTCACCCCGTGGGGTCAAAATGATCACAAGAACGGTGAGCAAAAATCCCAGAACCACACGGAGGGACCTAGTGAATGACCTGCAGAGAGCTGGGACCAAAGTAACAAAGGCTACCATCAGTAACACACTACGCCGCCAGGGACTCAAATCCTGCAGTGCCAGACGTGTCCCCCTGCTGAAGCCAGGACACGTCCAGGCCCGTCTGCGGTTTGCTAGAGAGCATTTGGATGATCCAGAAGAGGATTGGGAGAACATCATATGGTCAGATGAAACCAAAATAGAACTTTTTGGTAGAAACTCAACTTGTCGTGTTTGGAGGGGAAAGAATGCTGAGTTGGATCCAAAGAACACCATACCTACTGTAAAGCATGGGGGTGGAAACATCATGCTTTGGGGCTGTTTTTCTGCAAGGGGACCAGGACGACTGATCCGTGTAAAGGAAAGAATGAATGGGGCCATGTATCGTAAGATTTTGAGTGAAAACCTCCTTCCATCAGCAAGGGCATTGAAAATGAGACGTGGCTGGGTCTTTCAGCATGACAATGATCCCAAACACACCGCCCGGGCAACGAAGGAGTGGCTTCGTAAGAAGCATTTCAAGGTCCTGGAGTGGCCTAGCCAGTCTCCAGATCTCAACCCCATAGAAAATCTCTGGAGGGAGTTGAAAGTCCGTGTTGCCCAGCGTCAGCCCCAAAACATCACTGCTCTAGAGGAGATCTGCATGGAGGAATGGGCCAAAATACCAGCAACAGTGTGTGAAAACCTTGTGAAGACTTACAGAAAACGTTTGACCTCTGTCATTGCCAACAAAGGCTATATAACAAAGTATTGAGATTAACTTTTGTTATTGACCAAATACTTATTTTCCACCATAATTTGCAAATAAATTCTTTAAAAATCAGACAATGTGATTTTCTGGATTTTTTTTCCTCATTTTGTCTCTCATAGTTGAGGTATACCTATGATGAAAATTACAGGCCTCTCTGATCTTTTTAAGTGGGAGAACTTACACAATTGGTGGCTGACTAAATACTTTTTTGCCCCACTGTATGTTTGGGTTTTTACTGGTCGCATTAACCAAGCTAGAGGCTGAATACATATTGCTACTGCTCCTCCGCCACAGGAGAGGAGAGCAGGATGACAGGATGACTGCACCAGCAGACCACTTCCGTTTACCTCCCGCTATGTTTCCTACTTGGGTCTGCGAAAGCGGAAAGACGTCACGCTGAAGTTGTACGCATGCGCAGTTTTTTTTTTTTACCCCTTCACTCCGAACGGGTGTATACATGCACGTCTATCCGAATGAAGATCAGACAAAACCACCCCTCTCGATCGGAAGTAAATTTCATTCTGATCAGGCTGCATCGGATCAAAACATTCTGATTGACATGTTTACATGACGTCTTTTTTTTCCGATTGGGCGTTTATTCCGATTAAATGTGCCCATGTAAACGTAGCTACTGTTTCACTATTTTATCAACACTAGCTCACAAATGCATCCTTGTAAGATGTAAACGAAGAGCTTCTTCTGTTTCATCACTTCTGGTTTTAAATTTAGACATAACTGAAGCCCATAAAAACATACTTGCCTTATAAGTGTCAAACACACAAATCTGCACCATGTTTTGTTAAACAAAGTCATAATGTTTTAAAATATTTTATTGAGACCCGTGTGTGTCAGATACTCTTTGAATTCACCGTGTTTGTACTTTATAGTCTTATAAGGTTGTTTTAAAAAGAATACTGGTCATGTGATGACAAACTGACTTTACATTTAAACATTTTTACGTTTTCCTTTTTCACATTTTCTTTTGTAGTAACACTTTTTCAGGATGTCAAAATAAAATAAATTGTAGTCCAGACGGGTGTTCCATGTAAACCTGTGAAACATTTATTAGAATGGATTTTCTTAGTCAGTCTAGTCACAATTTTCTTCATTATTAGTAAATTGTTTTCATTCTTATGTCTTCTGTAAAATAGTCCAAGATTAATTAGTTGTTTTATTTAAAATACCAGAAGCTTTCTAACTAACACCATATCAATCTGTTCACTGTTGGAATGAGTCATCATATAACAGCTGTTTCCATGTTTTATGACAGTTTACTTTATTTTTGTTGAACTAAGTAATCACACATGTGTGATGATTTCATAACAACATCAACTCAAGATAAAACTACACATCTGGCTGATTAGACCCGCAGTCGTCATGCTTCAGAACGAATATGTGTGGTTTTATTTCTCTGCTGTGTGTCAGGGCTCGGACAGTGAACTGAAAGCTGAAAAAGATGGGGTGTCTGACAGCGAGTCCAAGGTGGACTCTGGAGTCCCAGAAGTGCCGGTTCCTCCTGATGACACCCCGGAGGTACTAAACAAGGCCCTTTCTGGTCTTTCCTCAAGGTAAACTCATGAAAACCACACCACTTACAGTTTCCATGTTGCAGTCAGCGCTGTCTTTACACAAAGTTTAGATCCGTCTGCTCATTGAGACTAAGACTGAGTTTTATTTTTAGAAATCCCAAACAGACCAATGATCCGACTGTGTTATTAGCAATTTATCTGTTTAAAACAGGAACCAGAGGTTCGTGTCTTTCCTGGACGACATTCCTGTATATGCGAAGGTCACATGATTCATTGAAAGAAAATCTCTCCACACAGAGTTTTTAGGAAGCAGATGATTCATAAACCTGCAGGATGTAGAGTGTCATCGTGAAACATGTTTTGTATCAGGGTTCAGCTGCACTATTGCTGCATTATAAATGTTATTTTTGATGCTTCCACCATTAAACACATTCCGTTTCTGCACAAACCAGAGGTGTGTATAAAAACTACAGATATAACAAATTATTCAGTCTTTCATTTTGACCAAAATAAATATATATTTCTTTTACTTTGGATTTATTTGAATCTAAATGTTTGAATTTATTTATGAAATGATTGTTATTCAGCTTTAAGCTAACTGTGGTATGTGTGTTTCTTCAGATGGAAGAACTGGTGGGTGAGAGGCATCCTCACGCTAGCCATGATCTCTTTCTTCTTCTTCATCATCTACCTGGGCCCCATGGTGCTTATGATGATTGTGAGTACAAACAAACCTCTAGACACCCCCCCCCCTCACACAGTTAACTGATGTAAAACCAGAACTCCATCTGAACCCTGTCTATAGACAGCAATACATATAGAAAGTGTTACAATGACATGATCCTGCTGCTGCTGAGGTGGAAGTTTACATTTTTAAACAGCAGCTAAAATGATATTAGCTGTATCCTAGTCTTTAATGATTCTATACACACTAGTTTCTCAGAGCTGATTCTGGTGAGAAGCAATATTTATTCCTGTGGACTCTTTCTCTAATCAACATCCTGTGTTTGTTTTCCCTGATAACATTGTCACAAGTCTCTTCTTTACATCTGCTACACTGTGTGTGTTCCCACCATTTGTACTTAAGCTTTGTGTAATGTGTGTTCTCACTCACCAGGCGCTCCAGAGCTGTTGTTCTGGACTCTTGAAACATGCGTAAAGGATGTTACTGCGTTATCATGATGACTTAGAAAGTTCACACACTTCTCTGTTCACATACAGGAACATTTTATTTTCTTAGTGATTTTTTTTTTACTCAGGATGTATTGACTGTCTTGTGACCTTTTGCAACAACCTCATTCAAACTGATTTACAGTCAGCATGTTACTGTGTGTTGTAGCATGAAAAATTTTAACTCTAGTCTTTTTAAAATGATCAAAAACTGCCCTGTTAGCCATATTACATCAAGATATTAAGCTGTAGGACATAAACACACGTACATGGAGAGGTGATGGTTCGATTCCCGTGTTTTTCTGTACAGGTCCTTTGCGTTCAGATCAAGTGCTTTCATGAAATCATCACAATCGGTTATAGTGTGTATCACTCGTATGACCTGCCCTGGTTCAGGACGCTGAGCTGGTGAGGACACACACACCCAAACACAGACTCCTGAGACATATTCATCCAAGTTTCATCATTATGTTTCATGTTTATTTTGTTGCAGGCATCCTGAGGTTTGTTTTCTTGCCTTTTTTAGTTAAAGTTTCTAGATTTAGGATGTCAATCATCAAAACGTGGCGGAAACACTGTGAATCATCAGTGCTGTTTGATTTTTAGCAGTAGTGTAATGTAAGTCTTAATATTCACTGTACTACAAGTCTGGACAAAGCTGGTGGGAAAAAAAACAACTTGATTGTATGTACAATTGATAATTTGACTAAATGCTCCTATTTATTTTAGGTACATATTTTTGAAGTAAATTGATGGAATTTCTTTTTACAGCAGACTAAATCTGTGAGCCTTCCAGGTTTTCTGCAGGCATGTTGAACTTTGTGGGTCTTATTAGTTAATGTCCAAATGGCAAGATGTGTTCATTTGCTGCAACCTTCTGACTTCCAGGTACTTCCTGCTGTGTGTGAATTACTTCTTCTATGGTGAAACTGTGACAGACTACTTCTTCACACTGGTGCAGCGGGAGGAGCCTCTTCGTATCCTCAGCAAATACCACCGTTTTATCTCCTTCGCACTTTACCTCACAGGTAAACACACCGAGAGTCAAACTGATCTCAGATCCGTCATTAGAACCCATCAGATGTCTCACAGCAGATGACTGTGACAGAAATGATTGATCTCCCTCTACATTCCCTCTCTCTCCTGTGTTAGGTGGATTTTAGAACAGTTGTTTACATAACTGCACATCAGACGTTTCAACACACAACTCAACTACATGAAGCTGAACATGTGATTGTTTACTCGGAACATGTATCTATTTGGTTTATTAAATTATTTTTCCACCATATTTTCCCACTTTAACCAGGATGCTCAACTCTGAGCAAATAGTGACTGTATCCGAATCTGTTGGGAAATACTGTGGGACTTTAAGATGAACAGTGTCTTAATTAAACGGGTCTGAGGACATATTTTATATATTTGATACATCATCAGATGTTTGTGTCACTGTTTAAGTGTTGATGACCTACTTCCTGTAGTACAGGATGTCAGTTAGTAAAACAGCACAACTGCAGCTTCTGACTGCTGAACAGGAAGTGAAGAGGAAGGAAACGCACTACTTACTGCCTACTAGTTTCAAGGTGAAGCTGAATGCCCTCCTTGTTATCATCTCTACAAGCAAAGCAACAAGTAATGTTTCTCTGTGCTGTTCCTTCCTCTGAGTTGTAACATCTGGTTTGAAGCATTTTTTATAAGCGTAGCTCCTCAGTTTGTCCTGTTTGACTCCTTTTCACACAATAAAAGCATTTTCTGTCTCTTTGCTTTACAACTTCCTGTCTTCACAAAAACTCTCTCAACGACCCTGAAACTCCACCAGGAAACTTGAAATGGGTTGATCCAAATTTAATCTAACACAGATTTTACAGTTAATATAAACACTGCTTTGTTCTTGCAGGTTTCTGCATGTTTGTGTTAAGTTTGGTGAAGAAGCATTATCGTCTTCAGTTTTACATGGTAAGTATTCTGATATTCTGCCTTAATGGTCGATAGTTATAATACAGACTCTCGAGTAAAACTGAACAAAGATTCCACTAATATCAGACACTCATTCCAGAAGATACAATACAATATGTTTAGATCACTGATGGATTCTTTTAGCTGATTTGATGGCCTGTAATAATGTTGGAAAGAAAAAAAGTCCCAAACTTACTTATAAATGGAGATATGAGGAACGAAAGCTACCGATGTGCCTTTTATTTCTAGTTAGTTTTTCCCCTTTAAAGAGGCCATTTCATACAATATTTTTTGTTATTTCATGATTTCATTGTGGTTATTTCTTAAGTATTAACCTGTAATATGAAACATTTTATATCTAAAAAACATCAGGAAACACTGATTAACAGACCTTTCAATCTGTCTGCATCAAGATTCGTCAGGCTTCAGGCAGCAACTCATTAATATTCATTATTTGAATTTGCTGGACTAACAAACTAGCCTATGAGAGCAAGGTATACTGTTTCCTGCCCCGCTGTGCATGGCAACAACACATGTAGTCACTTCCAGTTTGATACGTCTCATGCTACGGCTTTTAGCGAGCACTTATTCTCTTTAGTAATTACTTATTCTGTCTTATACTCCTCCTTCGTTTCCTGCACTTCATTCTCCTTAAAATAAATGTTTGTTGGAGTTTTAAAATCATTTCTAGTATCAAAATAGTACAAACAGTAACCGGTACTGCCATTTTGGTTGTCATGGAGAAAGAACACTGTGGCACGTAACGCTCGCTGTCCCAATACTGCTAATACATGCGCACTTGTTCACTACGCACTTCAAACCCTGACGTGCACTTCGTGAAGACCGTAAGGTGCAGTGTGGGTATTGGGACAGGGCCTCAGAAGTATGTCCACACACTACATGAGGGTGAAATGATGATAAAACAGAGGCTAGAAACAACAGAATGATGACAGAAATAGAAACACTCCTACTGGGGCGTTCAAACCACCCAACGCGTCCAGGCAGCAAAATGCTCAAACAGACGAAAGTTGCGGCTTTTAAGATGCCCTTCCATTACAAACAGTTTTTCTGAGGTTTCTGTTGAATATTTTAGCTCCACAGGTGTTCTTACCTTCATAGTGGGTGTGAAAACAGATCAACAACTTCTCTTTCAGTTTTAATCTCTCAAACTACGCAGGTGGTGATAAAACCCGAGTCCGAACGGCCTGTATCTGTTTCATCACAACTCCTTTGTTCGTTAGTATTCATCAGCTCCTGCAGTTGGAACCACGCCTAGCATGCTGCTGGCTAAAAAGCTGTAGCATAACGTAGCAAACAGGAAGACACGACGTCTGACGTTGCCATGCGCAGCGAGACAGGAAACAGTATACCTTGCTCTCATAGGCTAGTTTGTTAGCCAATCAGAGTCCAGCAAAATTCGAATAATGAATATGAACGAGCTGCTGATGAAGCCTGACGGAAGGACCCAGAATCACCCGAATTCTAACACAGACAGACAGAAAGGTCTGTTAATCAGTGTTTCCTAATGTTTTTTAGATATAAAATGTTTCTTTTTACAGGTTAATACTTCAGAAATAACCACAAAGTCCTGAAATGTGTATGAAATAACCTCTTTAAATAAAAACACAGCTGCTTGCACACTTTGCACAGTCCGCGTCCGCACGTCACGTCAGTACGTCACAGGCGGGCGGGGGATTTCTCTGTTATAGTTATTTACAACATGGATCATGTCCAGAGAGTCGCTTAACTTTATTTAATACATAAAGATATACAACGTCGTAGTCGGGCGCAGTTGCGGCGGTTGTTGTGGATACACCCCACTGAGACGATCTGAATTTCATAAAATTAAGTAGGAAATTATTTATCTGGAACTCCAATATCCTCTGATATCTTCCTCCAGATAAAGTTTGATGTCTTCCTGTCCTTATAAAAAGACGAAGACGTACGTCAGTCATACAGTTCGTGGTGGTTACAGACAGTGATGGTCAGTTTCTCCATTTTGAAATGAATTTGAATGACTGGCTGATCGAGGCATTGATGGCGTGATCAGTGAAAAGAGTCGCTGATTGGTTGCTGCTCCGCGTCTGCTGCCCCAAAGTTCAATTTTCCCAGCTTCAAACAGCAGCTGCCTTGACGTGCACGTCGAGCTGTGTGGCAGCTCGGTGCAGCTTGACGCCCATCTGCTGCTTAGTACCGTAGACTTTACATGTAATCTATCTGCCCTGCTGCCTGGACGCGCTGGGCGGTGTGAACGCACCATAAGACACAGAAACATGAGTATGTTTTCTAGATATTGACCTTCTACTAGGACAGATTTATTTATTTTTTTGTAATTAATCCCTGCATATGAAGTGGTCTCATTTTTCCTCAAGCTTTGTCCCAGTTTAACCACGACACTCTGCTCAGAACAAACTGGATCCAGATCTGTTAGAAACACTGTGTGACATGGAGATTAACAGTAATGTGCATGTTTAAACTTGTCTGAGTGTAAACATACACAGCTGATCTTGGCTGGTTGTCTCTACAGTTTGGTTGGACCCATGTGACTCTGCTGATCGTGGTGACTCAGTCTCACCTCATCATCCACAACCTGTTTGAGGGGATGATCTGGTGAGTGTCTGTTGATGTAGAACTCTTACATCTAAAGAACCACTGTGTTTTCTCTCTGATTACATCCACTCAGGAAGTCAAGTCTCGTTAGTTAAGAATGAAATTCTGTTGTTTTTTACTGTGTAATTTGATCTCTTCTTCAATTAGGTTCATTGTGCCCATTTCCTGTGTGATCTGCAATGACATAATGGCGTACATGTTTGGATTCTTCTTTGGGCGAACCCCACTCATTAAGGTCGGTTGTTATGGTCTTTTATCATCGGCAGCTTAAACATCTCTATATATTATTTTTCTTGGATTTTTTTTTTTTAATTTCTAGTGGAAATCAGTTTCAGTTATAATTACAGAAAGTTTATTATGAAGCTACAATGAGATTTGATTTTGGTGTTGCAGCTGTCACCCAAGAAAACATGGGAGGGATTCATTGGTGGGTTATTCGCCACCATTGTGTTTGGCATCATGGTGAGCACTTTACTGTTTTTCTATTTGATAAAACATGTAGAAAATAAAGTCTCTATGTTCCTTGATAAATATTTATAGTGCTGTGAAATAGTATTCCCCTTACAGATTTAGTTTTTGTTTTTTTTGTCACATTTAAATGTTTCAGATCATCAACCAAATTTTCAAATGATGATGTAACTTAAAAGGTTCTTTAAACCAACCTGGCCCAAAGTAATTAACACCTAATCCTAATAAATGGTTTATGACAATGAGTCTTTCACATCACGGAGGTGGAAGTTTTGGTCATTCCTCTTTGCATAATTGTTTTAATTGAGTCACATTAGAACGGTTTGTTTAAGGTAGAGCTGGGCGATAGAACGATAACGATATGTCTCGTGGAATAACTTTTTCTCGATAGAAAAATGAAACTATTGCGATAGACGTCATCTCTTTCTCTTCCTCTCTTAAAAAAACATAAGAACTGCCAATCCACATTAAGTAGCGCAGAGACGATCCAATCACATCCGCAGTGTCACGTCACGTGACTTGTTACATACAGCACAAGCGCCAAGCCGTACATGTATTTGTTTGGGAAGCAGCCAGCGGCCGTGCCGCTCGGGTAATGGAGGAAATGAGTGTGCCGACTAGAGAAAAATCAACCGAGAGCTTTGATGACCAGGTTACCGAAGAGAACACATGATGGTTCCAATGCCGGAGAGATTGTTGAAAGGAAGGGCCAGAGAAGTTCTGTAGTGTGGAGGTATTTCAGCTATTTGAAATCTGACAAAAAACAGAGTAGCGCGCACTGTAAATTGTGCTAAAAGCATGTTCACACAAAGTCTGGAAATACAACAAACCTTTTTTAATCACCTGAAGCAGTGTCACCCACTAGAGCATGTTCAATCTTTGACTGAAAGTGTTAATTTGTCATCAAAAACAACCAGGGGAATCCCTGCGAAGCAGCAACAGTCAATTGAGTCGGCTTTCTCCAGCGTCTTACCATATAACAAAAAAGTTAAGAGACATAGCGACGTAGCAGCTACCTTTTGTGTAGTTTGCAATATTTGCCTTTATTTATTTGAAACTGAAGTCACATGTTCCTTAAGTACATCTGCCCTGTTGAACTTATTATGGGAAATACATGTCTAAATCAAAACAAGCTGCTGATTATTTCACATTTTACTTGTGAGCAACGGCACATTTAAATCTTACAAATATAGTTATTTGGCTTATATCGTGATATATATCGTTATCGCCTGAAATGAAAACAACATATCGGGATATGAAAAAATCTTATATCGCTCAGCTGTAGTTTAAGGTTGTGCCAAAATGTCTCAATTGTACTGATGTTCAGACTCCAGAACCGACCATGGACTTGTTGGAAAACCCAGTTAAGGTCCCAAACTGATGGCTGGACCTTCTCCATCAGGATTAATGGTTCCATTAATTACAGCAAGTTATCCAGGTCCTGAAGCAGCAGAGCAGCTCCAGACCATCACACTACCACCACCATGTTTCACTATTTACTATATTTTTTTTCTGAGTTAAAATGTTTTAACTGGACACACACCTTACAAAATAGTTCATCTTTTGTTTTTGTCAGATTATTTATGTCATGACGTTGTTGGTAGATATGAGATGGGCCTTTGTGTTCTCTTTGGGTCAGCAGTGGTTTTACCTCAGAACTCTTTTCTGTTTGTTTAGTCATGAACACGGACCTTAACTGATGTAAGTGAGATCTGGAGAGATTTAGATCTTGTTTAGAGTTTTTAGGACCTTGTGATGAGTCATAGATGTGCTCTTGAAGCAGTTTTGGTCAGCTGTCCTCTCCTGGGAATATTTACCACTGTTCCATGTTTCCTCTGTAACCCTTTCCAGACTGTTAGATATCAACGACTTTGTTTCTCGTGTGTTCTTGTATAGGGAGCAGTAAAGATCAGGTTGGTCTGGAAAGCTTTTTTAAAAAAAAATCATAATTTGAAAAATACACGTTTATTCAGTTTGTCTTTTTCTGACATTAAAATTTGTCTGAAGATCTGAAACATCTAATTGGAACAAAGAAAAAAGTGTAAAAGAATTAACTGAAGAGTGACAGACCCTCCCTCCTTTCTCAGCTGTCTTACGTCATGGCTGGATATCGTTACTTTGTTTGTCCCGTGGAGTTCAACAATGATTCCAACAGCTTCCAGGTGGACTGTGAGCCTTCAGAGCTCTTTCAGCTCCAGGACTACACCCTACCCAGCGTCCTGGAGTCTGTCACTGGATGGGTAAGACCTGGATCATGTCTTTAATTTAGTTTAGTTTTCTGTCTTCAAATAAATAATTTACTCTCTACTTTATTACCAAGATATGAAAATTACAGACGTACATATTTATGTTTTTGAATACATGCAGTTTATTAACATTAATTATCATGTACTGTATGTCAGCGGAAGTTACTTTTTGACCATCAAGAAAGGATCTTAGTGATAGAAATGAGTCCCTTTAATAGACGTGTCAGACTGTTATGTGTTGGACTCTGAAGGTCTGACGGTGGCTGTGTGACTGTAAACCCGTCTTCCTGTCTCTGCAGACCACAGTCCGACTCTATCCGTTCCAGATCCACAGCATCGCTCTCTCATCCTTCGCCTCCATCGTTGGTCCCTTCGGTGGATTCTTTGCAAGCGGCTTTAAGAGAGCTTTCAAGATCAAGGTACCGATGCAACGGCCGACCCTCACGAACTTGTCTCACACACACAGAGTTCGAACAAGTTAAGTTAATTACCACCGAGGCCTAAAGACCAGGGGTCTCATTTATAAAACTTTGTGTAGAATCTTTACTAAAATCGTACTTAAGCTCAGCAAAAAAAATCTACGTACACCAAGTAAGTTTGGGACCTATAAAACATGGCGTACGCACAGCTGCACGCAGTCTCCGCTTTAAAAATCACACTTTACCTAGAAATGTGCTCAGGTGTTTCTGGATCACATCCCGCCCTTAACACGCACACTTTCTACCGTAAATGGTCAATGCAATCTCATGCATATTAATAAGCTGGCTCATTGCTGCATTCCACCAGTAACAATGGCGACCGCAGATCAAGGAAGATCAACTTCACCGAAGCAGAAATTGAGGTACTTGTGGGTGAGGTGGAAAAACAAAAGGAAGTGCTTTTTGGAGGTCACAGCAGTGGAAATAATAGAAAATCCACTGAGTGGCACAGCGTTGCTGAAGCCGTCAATGCTGTGAGTTCTTCAGAGAGATCTGTGGCAGATATAAAAAAGGCAAAAATAAAGATGGCTTGCCACCGCCAGAGTGTGTCTGCTGCTGGCGGACCCCCTGGCACCTCTGATCCCCCACCGCTCGCTGTTAGGATCTCAGTAGTACTCGAATCGGCAACCGTGCGTGGCATTGTGCCGGAGAAGGAGGGAGACACTGACCATGCAGAGGAGTCTTTTATTAATACAGATTAAATGTGTCCGTCATTAAAATATGAAACAAAACCAAATCTCGTTGTTCCCCCCCTCCAGTGACTCTGGACGAAGCGTCCAACGAGGCATCCCGGGTGCGTGACGAGGTTGTGGCTGCAGGGTCGGCCTGTCCCACCAGTGCTCCTCGGGCGCATGGCGCACCTGGAGGAGGCCGAGTGCTAACTGACTCTGTCCTGCGCACACAGAGGGACATGATTAATGCGGTGAACGAAGTGCGAGAAGAACTGCATAAAATATATCCTGACTGAAACTTCAGGCACACTTAAAGAATTAAATATTGTAAAAAAAAAAAAAAATCATGTCTTCTGTGTTGGTCGTATAAACGACGCATGACATTCTGTCTCAATCTGGCCCCTTCTCAGTAGCGTCACTGCAGGTGCTCTCCGTGTCCAAAATGTGGGTAAGCCAGGTTCTTAGTCAACTTAAAGTTGCACACATTTTTCTGCTACGTTTTTTTTTTATAAATCCCAAAGTTTGCGTGGAAAGTTGCTTACGCAGTTTTCTGACCTCGTTTTGTGCGTAAGCAAGTTTTATAAATGAGACCCCAGATCTGTTAAATATTTACCTTCTTCTGTGAGCTCCATCCGTGCGTCCGTCCACCCATCTATACGTCCCTCCCTCCATCTGTCTGTCCGTCCGTCTGTCCATCCGTCAATCATCTGGAGCTCACAGTGTTAAAACATTTCTATATTTCTTTCTGGCAGAAACATATTTGTAGCAGAAGTTTGTCTTTGGATTGTTCAGTAAGAACAACAAGGTGCAGGAGAGTGTAAATCTTTCAGTCCTGCTGAGATTCTGGATGCTGCTTGTTCATTGATGCTGTTTGCTTCTTTAATCAGACGCTGTGCAAATGAAGCATTAAAAATAAACAACAGACGTGTTGTTAGTAAATGTGGGTCCAGGTCTCTTATCAGTCAGTGTTGGTTGTCAGCTTGTTATTTACACAGAATCTGAGATTTGTATTAAACTGTTATGGTTAAAGATCATAGACTGTGTTTAGTTATGTGGTGGTGATTTTATTAATATTTTTATTTTGTTTATTTACAGTTAAATAATTTTTGTTTGTGTTTAGATGCTTAGCTAAAGTTTGTGCTGCGTCTTGTTTCTTCTTTCAGGATTTTGCCAACACTATTCCAGGTCACGGCGGCATTATGGACAGATTTGACTGCCAGTATCTCATGGCCACATTCGTCAATGTTTACATCGCTAGCTTTATCAGGTGAGTGATCAGTACCAACCATTTCAACCTGCTGACGTGTTACAACGTAGAATAAAACACAGGAAGAGAAGGAGTGATGACGTGGTCTTAGTTTAACTTTTACACTATTATGATCATTTTTATTGTTGAAATCCACTTTTCCAAAACAATGTACTGTAAGAAGGAGCAATAATTAAAACCTAATGCTTTATATGATAGATGATGTTAAAGGAAAACTTACCCCCCCTCCCCGGATACAGTCTGAGATTTAAAAAATAACATGATAAATGGGAGTGACTAGCGGACTAAGGAGGCGTGGCATGCTGTGCTGTGACTGACATGTCACTCTGACTGACACACGCGCCAGAGAGGGACAGGTGAAATGAAGGAATATTTGGATGAGACAAGCAGCTCTGCTCCGTATCGTTTCGAGCCGGTAGTTTGCCCTGCAGCGGATTGGCAGCATAGAATGAGGCTCTTCTCTACTGGTAAACTGTTAGCCAACGCTATTAGCTCCAGTTACATTGTGTGACTCTGCAAACAGGTGCAGCTGCGCGTGCGCGACCGCACTACCGTTTCAAGCTGATGGTTCGTACTGCAGCGGCTTCAGCGTCTTAGAATGGGACCTGTCCCTTCGTAGTATATTGTTGTTGATCAAAGTAAAACCTAAATGTGTATTAGCTCGTGTAATATCTGTGACTTAGTCTCAACAGGCTGCAGGTGTGACCGCTCACATTATTGTCTGCACAAAAGCATGTTTCAGAGAGGTGTCCAAGGTATAAATCAAAGTGTCTCAGCAGGAAGAGAAAACTCTTCAGTAATGTGTTAAAAACATGTTTTCACACAATCACAAACACTAAAATGAACTCTGATAACAGCCGTATACACTTCCTGTTCTAACTCACTCACTACTGAGTGGAGGCGTGGCCGAGACGCTCTTTTTATATTCAGCAGCGCCAGAATCATGACGTCGTGATTAAAGAAAATAAGGTTTCAGCCAATAACAATGCCTGATTCAATTCAAGTGCAGTGACACGTTTTAAACCTGAAGAGGGCGCTCGTAACGGTTTCTGGTATAAAATGAATAGTTTTATAAAAAAGTGCAAAAATACTAAAAGCAAGACCCAGAAATGTAGACAGGACTATTAAACACTCATTTATAGAGTTTATCAGTAAAAAAAAGTTGATTTGTGGGTAAGTTGCACTTTAAGATGAACATTAATGGACCTTCACCGTGTGTTCAGGTTTCAGCTTAAAGAAAGATTCATGTTTGACTCATACTTTGTGTTTCCTCCCTCAGGGGTCCCAACCCCAGCAAGGTGATCCAGCAGCTCCTGGCTCTCCGTCCAGATCAGCAGCTTTACATCTTCAACTCCCTGAAAGCTCATCTTACAGAGAGAGGTCTGCTTCCTCCTGTGGAGGCTGCAGCTTAAGCAGCTCTCCCTAAAGGTGGCAGAGAGCGTGAAAAGAGCCGAATCTGTGTTTTCATGTGAGCGAAACCATAAACCATAAAGAACCGTCAGTGTTTGGGTCATTCCGTTGTGTTTAGGGTTCGAGATTGGGTGTTTGTTTGTACGGTTTGTGGTTCTGTTTCTAACATCAGTGTTTAGAATCACTGTGCTGTCACATGTTAACTGTACAGCCTGTTTATCTATCAACACTGTTTAACAATGTCAGTCATTTCTGCCTGTTTATAGAAAACCCTCTATATTATCTGGTAATGGGTGTTAATATTTTATTGTACTTTTTGTAATTGAATGCACTGCTCAGACCTGTTACTGTACTGTTTGATTATCACCCTCCCAAAAATGTTTGTTTTCTTTTTCTTTGTTCATTGTGATTGTTTCTATTTATACAGAGATTGTTTTTATATTCTGTATATTCTATTATATCTTAATATTGTTATTTACACTTTGTCATGTGCATCTATGTGTCTTGTTTTGTTTTTGTCTTCTATTGATCATTTCAAAGCTTGTCACTTCATCTTTATTCCTCCCAAACCTTTCAACATTTCTTATTTGAGGAGGAACATCGAGTACCAAGTGTTTTATTATATATCAGACTATAACTGAAACTGACAACCCCCCCCCCACCCCCCACCGCTTTATTTCACTGCTTCTTTTTTTGATTGTTTATTAGCTCTGGTGTTCTTATCCTTGTTACCCTGTCTGAGGTTTTATATTTGCAGCTTTTAGCAACATGATGAGGACTGAGTTCTACACTGCTGTCATGTTGGAACAGACCACACAGTTTCACCTGAGTAACTGCTAATACAATCAGCTCCTGTGTACGTGCCAGTGTTCCTTCACTTGGGTTCTGTTGTTGTTTTCTGTAATATGATAGTAAAATATAAGCTGAAGCCTTTGTAGTGTTTGGGACCTCTTTGTTAAGTTTTTCTGAATTATTTTTAATTTAAATGTTTTAGAATTTCAGATGGAGTTTTAACACCACAGGTTTAATTTAGTTAATCGTTGAAAAAGAAACAATAAAAAGACGAAGGGGAGGAGCCTGAAGATCTCAGACAGTCTCTTATCTTCCTAGTATCTGACGGTTCATCACATTACCCTCATCCGAAACCATCGAAATTAAACTTCACTGAGTAATTAAAGAACTGCAGGAACTAAATGGAAAACTAGGAGATTTGAAAATACGTCTCTGGTTGCGTCTGTTGATGTGAAGTTGGATCTGATTACCGAGTAAAACTGTCTGATCTGTGGAGGTTTACTGACGTCTCATAGAGGGTTAGGGTCATCTTTACTCCACGTTACAGGATTCTTACACTGGATGATCATGTAGTTTAGAACCAGTTCTTGGATTGTTTATTTTTAATTGCATATTTAAAGTTCCCAACCAGGTTTTACTTTGACTCATGATTGAATGTAATTTCATTGATATTTATTGTCATTCCAGTCAGGATTGTTTCATTCAGTCTGATCTCGTCTTGAACTATTTATTTACTGTTAGTGGTTTAATTAATAAGTTTATCTGTTGTTCAATAATTAATAAATCTGATCAGTGTTTAATCATTTTAGTTAAACTCATTATATAAGATAAAGGTGTTCCAGTAGCAGACGAGTGTTTTCTCTGTTGTACAGTTGTTTTCTTTCTAACCTGGTTGCTGGTTTACCATGTGAGTGGAATCAACCTCGGTACTTGTTTCAAGTATCTTCCTGAAAGTACCTTGTAGTACCTGAGTACTGCAGCTTTCTGTGGTTTAGATGTGAGAAGTTTGTAGCGCTGCACTGCCGTTTGTTTCTCTGTCTGGTGTTTCAGATGACCAGCAGAGAGAGCCGGAGCTCCTCTGCTGTCTCTCACACTGATGCTGCATAGAAACACATGCTTGTTACATTCCAGGCCCTTTAGATGGAAACATGCTTAGATGGAGATTATAAGAGAAATTAATACAGATTTTATTTTCTAAAGTTGTTATGATGTGCAGCAGTTTCTGCCAGGAGCCTCTAAGGAATGTATGTGGGATGTGGACATTTTACTTTGTGCTGATATGATTTAAGTGTATATATGTTCTTAAACTCTGCAGCAGTTTGTTGAATTGTACATTATTTAGAGAGAAGCTGTATCCTTTGATGCTGATATGTGCTTTATGCCGAAATCCAGAGAAAAATAAATGTATTTAAAACTATCATGTGGTCGGCTGTGACTGGTTTGTTCTTTTTATTTGAATCTTCTTCCCCTTTTTGGAACACATTTAGCTGCACCAGCCTTAAAAACTCTGCAGTTCTTCTAAAACTGATTCAAATGTTCTGTGGAGGACCGAGTCTTCATCTTCATGCAGAGTTCAGGTTGTCCATCTCTCACAGTCTGAGCTATGAAGCAACATTCTCACGAAATGAGTCAAACCAGAACGTAAAACGCATTTCCTTTAAGATGTCAGTGGGTTTTTTTTTTTTAACTTGTGAACACTAGTGATTTGAAGACGTGCATGACACTCAGCAGCGTTCAGTGAATCACGCTGCTGCAGATGCTCCACTTCACCTCGACAAGTACAAACATGGAAGTAAAGGCAACATGAAGGGACGCGTTATGAATAGCTACAAAAAAGAAGAAGAAAAATTATCAGACAGGAAGTAGGAAGTGTGATCTACATATCATCTGTGTGTGTGTGTGTGTGTGTGTGTGCATGGGAACTGAAGCGCTGACCTGTGCTGCTGGATAATGTCTCTTAAACTACCTCGCAACTGGGACTTCAGCACCTTCAAGAGTGACACGTCTCGTATAGGTAAGACACTGACGGGGTTCGAACCACCGGCATCCAGCTTCCTTACTGCACATTTTACATGCCTTATAGTTTGGGCATGAAGCAGATGTTGCCATCTGTATTGATGGACATGTGGGTGTGTGTGCTGGTGGGGGATGGGGTCCATGCTGTTTAAAGGGATCCTGGAGTGTTTTATCATAGAGAACATGAGTGAGTCTTGGTGTGGGTTTTAGAGTGGTCGGGTGGTGCATGCTCACGTTAACCAGAGTTGTTTTTAGATCTTCTGACACACAAATCACTGTCATCTAGTATAAATTACATAATTACTCTTATCTCAAACAGCTTCATGTTCAAAACTTGAAAATACTTTTCTTAAATGCCTAAAAGTACTTAAACAACCTGTGTATATGTACATATATGTGTGTGTGTGGATGCAATACTATGTGCAGACATGTATTTCAAAGCCACCGTACCACTGACTAGACTTACTAATACAGTGTTTAGTTGTGTTTGTTCAGGGTGGACTCAGTGCACCACACGCCTGGTTTCCTCTCTGTTTGCAACATTCACATCACAGTAGATGAACAAGTTCTTCACACCGCAGTCCGACAGCTTCTTATAAGTCTGTTCTAATCAGTTTTTACTATCAGTGATACTGAATGAATGTTCAGCTCTGTGGAAGGAAGTCGCTGCGAGCAGGGGCTTTTATTTGATCTGCTGCTGAAGTAAGTTGTAATGCATCGAGCTCTGTGATCACTTTACTGAGAGTCTATTCTCAAAGCACTGAGCTCATATTGGTTTTATTTATTTTATTATCTCAGTATACGCAGATGTGTTTGTTTATTTACAGGGGGTTGATTTCTTGTCCTCACAGTGAAGTGACAGGAAACTGAAGCAAGAGCTCAGTTTCTGCAAACCTCTGTGTAACCGTGCCAACGTCACTACACTGACACAGAGCAGTGAGTCGTGTCTGAAAGGTCCAAAGAAAAAAAAGTTGAAATACATTTTGGATGTTTAAAGGATCCACTTCATGTGAAGTTACAAAGATATTTGATATTATGGTGAAATATTTTAATCTGTTTTTGTGATTTAGATGAAAAGATTGCTACAACTCGTGTTTGTTGACAGCTTTGTTTAACAAGAAACAAAATATACAAAATTGATGAAATATTTAAAAACAAAAACAAAAAAGTGAATTTTTTTGGTAAAAGATCTGCTGACATTTGTTACACCAAGTTCCTTCTTTTTCAGAGCAGTTCCCTCCGATCAGCAGTTACTGTAAAACGACAAAAAACTGATGCTAAAAAAAACAACAAAGAATCATTTTTGTGGACTTTTAACTTTATAGTTTGTCAAATTAAATATTTTTGGCTGGTTTTTATGTGGCTTGTTGTTTTGGGGGTTCGATTTGACGTTACTTGACCCGTATGAAGGAACAGATTGTGGCCTGACAGTGTGGCGTGGAACGGCGTCTGTGTGAGGTCAGAGTTCAACAACACTTCAACTTTCCACTGATCATGAGGGTGGCGCTCTCATATTTAGACCAAAGGACTCAAAGGCTTGTAGGTGGAGACCTTCAAAGTGTGGTGGGTCTCCGGCAATTATGTGACAGTTTCCTGTTTACCCCTGTGCAGCCCTTCTTCTTCTCTGCTCCTCTATCATCTTGTTTATAACGACATGGTGAATTTAACAACTGAGGGGGGGTGCAGTCCCACCACCCTGCGTGTCACTCAGACCGTCTCTATACCACCCCGTCCTCTTGTGCCACGTACACCTCGGCCCCGTCTCCTTCACCGACCCTTTAGACCTTCACATCACAGCGTCTCATATCACAGAAAACTGATCATTAAGCATTTGAGTGACAGTTTCAGTTTTAAATCCTCCGTCTTCGACTTATTTTGAAGTTATTTACAGTTTGTTGTTATTTATGGACAGGCTGAATACGTGCTCCCTCCACAGGAAGCAGCTCAGCTAAGACCAGCAGTTTCCTGTCAGCTCGAACAGAACATAAATAGGCGAGAGTCGACTCTGACACACTGATAAATATTCATATAGAAAAGAGGAAGTGTTGTGCTCAAGCTGACTGCAACTGATGTTTTTGTTAGATTTCACAGCTTGAGTTGTTTTACTGTCTGTCACACAGAGGCTGATAACACTTTTACTAACCACCTTCTTGTGGTGTGTGACAGCCAGATCCAAGAGTGTGATTCCTGGAGAAGGGAGTCCTGGACCAGGCTCACCTCGCTCCCCCAGGTCCATGGAGAGACCACTGAAGGCTGGCTGGCTGAAGAAACAACAGAGGTCTTTAGTGAAGAACTGGCAGCAGCGTTACTTTGTACTGAGAGGAAGTACTCTGACCTACCACAAAGATGACAAGGAGACCACAGTGCAGGTGAGACTCTACTTCATTCTACTATGAGTAAAACAACTAGTAGAACATCAAGTTTATTTATAGATCGCTTTAACATTCAGCTTGTCAGCTGACCAAAGTGTTGTAGAGTTTCCAAAACTACTTTACTGTATGAGGACAAAACTCTCATTGAAGTATTTGATCAAGTTCTCTTTGATGTACAATGTTAGATTAAAAAACATAATAATAAAAACAACCATGAAATGATTTGGATCAGGCTTTTTATATTTTTATGTAAATTAATTGGAGAATCATTGAAATTGATTGTTTTAGCTGTGTGGCTAAACTTCACTCACTTCCTGTATGCAAACGTGTGATGCTCGAGAGCTCGTGAGAACAGCTTTATCTGTTTCTCTTGGCATCCTGTTGTATAAGGAAACAAACTACCATAAGGATGATGCAGAGTTGATAAAATAATTGTTAGCAGGATTTTAACTGGGCTGTCCGTCTTTTTAATATCGAGAAATCTGTTTATTTCCAGTCAGAAAATGTATGAAACTTGAATTCTTTCTTCTTTTTCTTTTGTTGATTTGCTTTTCAGTACAAATGTTTATTAATGTTCTTAATTAAAGCATTGAATCACGTCCCTATTAGAAATGATAATTACATGTTCTTATTCTAAAATGGATACTTCTTCATTCCCGGTTCCAAAAACCATGAAAAGCCAAATTTGTGAGGATGTGTAAGCTAAAACTGACAGAGGAAGTAAAGATACTCAGTATCGCACCGTGCTTTTGCTTTTGTTTGGACATTATGACTTAACAGTAATGATTTTTTTAAATAATTGAATTTAACTTGTAGTTTAATATTAATTTGTTTGGGTTAAAAGGACTTTCTAGATAAGACTTTATGTTTATTTATTTGTATTGTTGTTTATGGCCTGCAGGGCGTCATCCAGCTGCGTTTCAGCAAGGTTAACGAACTCCCTCCAAGCTCAGATGACCCCGGAAAATACCTCTTTGAAATCATTCCACGTAAGTTTTTATTATTCCATCACCAGCTGGTCGTTCTGTAACGGAGAGGAACATAAAAATAACTAGAGTATTGTTTCCTTTTTAATAACTTAATACATTTTGTTGAATAACATTAAAGAGGCCCTTCCACTAAAAAATGTTTTTTCTGAGGTTTGTGTTGAATATTTTAGCTCCACAGATGTTCTTACCTTCATAGTGGGTGTGAAAACAGGTCAACAACTTCTCTTTCAGTTTTAATCTCTCAAACTACGCAGGTGGAGATAAAACCCGAGTTCTCCCGAGTCCTAACGGCCTGTATCTGTTTCATCACAACTCCTTTGTTCGTTAGTATTCAGCAGCTCCCGCAGTTGAAACCACACCTAGCATGCTGCTGGCTAAAAGCTGTAGCATAAGATGTAACAAACAGGAAGACACGACGTCTGATGTTGCCATGCGCAGCGGGGCAGGAAACAGCATACCTTGCTCTCATAGGCTAGTTTGTTAGCCAATCAGAGTCCAGCAAATTCGAATAATGAATATGAACGAGCTGCTGACGAAGCCTGACGGAAGGAGCCGGAACCATCCAAATTTTAACACAGACAGATTGAAAGGTCTGTTAATCAGTGTTTCCTGACGTTTTTTAGATATAAAATGTTTAATTCTACTGGTTAATACTTAAGAAATAACCACAAAGTCCTGAAATGTGTATAAAATGGCCTCTTTAAATCAGGCGTTTTACATATTATAACAAGAACCGATCGGAAGCAAATACTTTCTTCATTGAGGATTTACTTTTATTTTTCTTTTCAATAATCTTGAACATTTTCTAGGTTCGACTGGAGACAGAGAACGATGTCCATATGTGTTGATGGCGAACTCCCAGAGTGATCTGGATGATTGGGTCCGAACGCTGCGCAGAGTTATCGGAGTACCAACAAGCGGAGGTCAAACAGAGTTTCATTTGTTTTTAACCACGAGATGTTCTTGTTTTTCATGGTTCAGTATCAAACAGCCCATATAAGTGAAGAAGAGTCTGTGAATAATAATCAGTAACTTTCTCTGCTCTTAAAGAACAGAAAGTGAAAAAGTACATTAAAAAGTAAACACAACTGATTCAGCTGTGTCAATTTTAAAATGGCACCATCAGGAGTTGAAGTTGAAGTAAATGCAGTGACACTGAGATTTGGACAGGAGCAGCTTGAACAGCTGCTCCTGTCCAAATCAAACACAGATGTTCAATCTGTGTTCACAAAGAAAGAAAAGGTCATGACAAAGAATAAATATTGAAAACATTTGGTGATATTTCCCCAAATAACCATAAAAATCTGACCTCTAAAGAACAAAAAGCCACGCCTCCAAGCACAGCTGGATCATGCAGCATTGGATAAATTTCAAGTTTATTTATTCATAAAGCGCCAGTTCATGACAAAGTCATTTCAAGGCACTCTACAGAAAAATCAACCAGTTAGTAATAAAACATTTCCTATAAGGAATCAGCTGATTGGGTAGAATTGTTAATTCAGCATAATCCCCCATCCTGAGCAGCACGATTGGCGACAGTGGAAAGGAACGACTCCCTTTTAACAGGAAGAAACCTCTAGCAGAACCCGGCTCAGGATGGCAGCAGTAACAATCAATACAAACATGGAGATTAAAGAAAGACAGCAGAGAGAAGACATGTGGACATTATGTCCTCCAGCTGTCTAAACCTATAGCAGCATAACTAAAGGGAAAGTCTATTCTTAAAGCTACACAAGGTGTCTGCCTCACGGATTAAAAGTGTATGCTGGTTCCACAGGAGAGGAGCCTGATAACTAAAAGGTCTTCCTCCCGTTCTACTTTTAGAAACTCTAGGAACTACAAGCAGACCTGCAGTCTGAGAGACTCTTATCATATTTTGAGCTATTTTAAAATGTTTTTAGTGGTCATTGAGTTACGACTATCGCATTTTTACCTAAAATCACAAAACTTGTGTTGCTTTCTTTTATAGTTTCTCCATATCGACAGAAGCTCATTAGGAATTCGCCTCTGTGTGGGCAGAACTGTTGGTGAGGAGGATAAACCCGCCCATTTCCCCGTTGCTAAGAGATCTCTGTTTATGCTAGCGCTAAAAGCCTGCCCAATCCATTTCATACATCACTAAAACATTATTTTTTAGAAAGCATTTTTCAAATTACTAATGAATAACAGCAATTTAAAAGCAGAAATACTCAGAAATGATATTTTGAGCTTCATTTTCACGAGGTACGTCCTCTATTAATGGAAAAATGCCACAAGAACATGTTAACAACACGAAAAACATGATTTTCATTGGAGTGAGTCTTTAAAGCAGTACAAAATAACTTTTACAACTTTAAGTTATAGTTTTGAAACTTGTCTAAGTAGATATTCACCAAAAAACATGTTCAGTTTCATATTAGACACTCTCGACCCTCCGATGGCTTTATAATAGACTAAATAACTTCAGTAATTCAGGTCGCAGCAGGAAGTGGTGTTCTGGTGATTTATGCTGCCCTGATGAAAAATGCCGCCATAGTACGAAATGACACCTTATTTCATAACAAGATGTTATTAGAAGTTTATACAGTATTCTTGTTTATGGCGAGTGTGTCCTGTTAATTATTTAAACATATTTTTATGGTCCTTCCATGATATTTTCTATCTAAAAGCCCTCTGGGTTCTTGGCGGCCATTGTTGGGTCCTTCTCCTCTGGATGTGTCCAAACATTTGCCTGTTGCTCTGACAATGCAAAGAAAGTAAAAATAACATCATATTTAGTATTTCTGTCCTGGGAGAATTTATTTGATAGATAAAATGTATTTATGGAAAAATATAGAAACAAAAATAAACAATAAATCTGTTTATTGAAGTCAAGACTGTAGAACAGCACATGTGCAGAAGGAATCGGTAGCACATCTCAACAGGTAGCATATTTCTACAGAACACCGGTTCCATCAACGGTTGTCTAAGACATGACTGCAGAAAATGTATTCAGAACTGCTTTAATGTGTTTGAGAAGAAATTGAACATAAAGGATAGATGTGAGTCTTCTACCTGAACAGCAACATGTCTGCAGCTCAGTGTGTTCATGACATGGTGTCGTAATTTATGGCAATTTTTTATTAAACCTGTGTCAGATGGTTGTTTTTATTTAATGTAAATAATCTGGGATAAATCTTGATTGAAACAATTATTCATTCAAATGTTGTTTTTCCTCTCCGTCAGTATTTGGAAAAGGTCTCATGGACACTATCACGTACGAGCAGCGCTTCGGACCTCATATGGTGCCGATCCTCGTGCAGAAATGTGTGGAGTTTATCACAGAACATGGGCTGAATGAGGAGGGTATCTTCCGTCTCCCTGGTCAAGACAATGCTGTCAAACAATTCAGAGATGCTTTTGATGCAGGAGAGAGGCCGTCCTTCCCCAGGTAATGTATTTATTCAATTTATTCAAACTTTTTTAATCCCCAAAGGGAAATCAGTTTGATACACAGGGAGCTGACATGATGACAGGGATCATACAGTCATAGAACAGCCTGTCAGGACACAGAAGACGCTTCATGGACACATCAGACAGCATTACTAACACTTGCTGCAGTTTGATAGGGGTCACATTATGAGTTTGCATGAGGCTGGTCCTGTCTGGTCAGATCTCACAGTCATGTGGGACAAAAATCTCACAGTGGCCTGATGTCAGAACTAGTGGGTACATGAGGACACCCACGATGTGGAAAACAAAAGTAGACGCACCAGTTAAAATCAGAATCAAGCTTTATTGGCCGAGTATCATTTGCACAATACAAGACAATCTCATCTGAGGCGGCCATTTTTCTGGCCCCAGATAACCCAACAAGGGAGGACTGTGTCATTCTGCTCAAAGCTTTACAGAAATTCATGACAACTTTCCCTGCAATCTGGACATCGAGTCTTTACAACACCTACTCAGCCCATATCGTGTCTCGAAGACTGACAATGGGTTACCAACACATACACTCACCTAAAGGATTATTAGGAAAAGCTGTTCAATTTCTCCTTAATGCAATTAACTAATCAACCAATCACGTGGCAGTTGCTTGAAGGCATTTAGGGGTGTGGTCCTGGTCAAGACAATCCCCTGAACTCCAAACTAAATGTCAGAATGGGAAAGAAAGGTGATTTAAGCAATTTTGAGTGTGTCATGGTTGTTGGTGCCAGACGTCTGAGTATTTCACAATCTGCTCAGTTACTGGGATTTTCACACACAACCATTTCTAGGGTTTACAAAGAATGATGTGAAAAGGGAAAAACATCCAGCATGCGGCAGTCCTGTGGGTGAAAATGCCTTGTTGATGCTAGAGGTCAGAGGAGAATGAGCCGACTGATTCAAGCTGATAGAAGAGCAACTTTGACTGAAATAACCACTAATTACAACCGAGGAATGCAGCAAAGCATTTGTGAAGCCACAACACACACAACCTTGAAGTGGATGGGCTACAACAGCAGAAGACCCCACCGGGTACCACTTATCTCCACTACAAATAGGAAAAAGAGGCTACAATTTGCACAAGCTCACCAAAATTGGACAGTTGAAGACTGTAAAAATGTTGCCTGGTCTGATGAGTCTCGATTTCTGTTGAGACATTCAAATGGCGTAAACAGAATGAGAACATGGATTCATCATGCCTTGTTACCACTGTGCAGGCTGGTGGTGGTGGTGTAATGGTGTGGGGAATGTTTTCTTGGCACACTTTAGGCCCCTTAGTGCCAATTGGGCATTGTTTAAATTCCACAGACTACCTGAGCATTGTTTCTGACCATGTCCATCCCTTCATGACCACCATGTACCCATCCTCTGATGGCTACTTCCAGCAGGATAATGCACCATGTCATAAAGTTTGAATCATTTCAAATTGGTTTCTTGAACATGACAATGAGTTCACTGTACTACAACGGCCTCCACAGTCACCAGATCTCAACCCAATAGAGCAGGGGTGTCAAACTCCAGGCCTCGAGGGCCACTATCCTGCATGTTTTAGATGTTTCCCTGCTTCAACACACCTGATTCTAATCCTCTGCATTTCAACAAGTTCTGCAGTAACCTGTTAACGACTTGTTCATTTGAATCAGGTGTGTTGAAACAGGGAAACATCTAAAACATGCAGGATAGTGGCCCTCGAGGCCTGGAGTTTGACACCCCTGCAATAGAGCATCTTTGGGATGTGGTGGAACGGGAGCTTCGTGCCCTGGATGTACATCCCATAAATCTCCATCAACTGTAAGATGCTATCCTATCAATATGGACCAACATTTCTAAAGAATGTTTTCAGCACCTTGTTGAATCTATGTCACGTAGAATTAAACAGTTCTGAAGGGGAAAGGGGGTCAAACACCGTATTAGTATGTTGTTACTAATAATCCTTTAGGTGAGTGTATACAAGCTCCCATTAATGTTTGGAGAGGTGCAGTTACTAAGAGACATGCAATAATGAGGCCTGGCATCTTATCATGGTCATCTGTGGATGTTCTGCACAGTGACATGCGGTGAGGTTCATGGCTGGTGAGGAACTGAATCCTTTAGAGTTTACAATTACTTACAATTACAATTATAAGAACTGAAACGAGTATCATGTTCATTATTCAACTGGCAGCATGAATATTTGACTACTAGTAATGTTTTATATTTCCTTCTCACTCACACACTAACACAACAGATAAAGCAGATCTGCTCTGCACAAACAATTTATACTCATTACAAAACAAACATTTCTAGTTGTTTGGAAATTTTAAAATTCTGGTGCTTAAAGGTGGTAAAGAGAATGAAAAGCTCAACAGCCATTTTTTGTTTTTTAAATAGTGTGCATGAGTTTTAACCACCTCTTTACTTTAATTGATTTTAATACACTAATAAATTAAACTAATTAAAGAAACTAATATTAATAAACTAACATGTCATTAAATGTCAAATTATGATTTTTCAAATGCTAGAGTTTTTTTTACACTTATTGTCATTTCATTATTTTTAAACTGAAACCCATTTATTTGTGATCTTCCCTTTATTTGTATATGAAGTCCATGTCCATATGTCTCCATGACAAGCTCTTACTTGGTTGTAAAATTGCTTCACATTTCCTTTTAGTTTTAAAAGACTCACTTTAGCTAACACTGCTGACTTTAGCTAACACATTTGATGGCAGGAGCAAGCACCTGCGAGCTCATGTATGCCCCCTACAGGTGAGGCAGAGTAGTGTCTGTCTCACCTCATGACTTTTCTCTGCAGTTTGTCTGTCAATAAGAATAATTAGAACATACACACGTGCATTAAAGTCATTAGACAAACTGTAAAAAGTCATAGCGTGTAACATATCTCTCTGTAAACTTTATCTCATCAACATTCTGAGAATCAGAAACAGCCACGACCCACAGAACACAGTTTTTATTAGCTCACACATTCTGAGGTGAGGTGAGGCTCATCGCTGCAACACTTCTGGTTTCTGCCATTTGTTTAATCAGGAAACATCCAATGTTAATCAAATGTTTAAAATGATTGGAGACGTGCAGAAAATACATTTATAACATAGATTAGTGTAAAAATATTATCATAAATACTAGTTTTTTCATGATGAACCTCAACTGCCTCTCCTGTTTGCACGTCTCTGGTTCTGCATCTGCAGATGACCATCGTGTTTGTATAACGCTTCAAAACAACCAGTTCTGGGAGAAACACACTGCTGGAAGTATGAAGAGGGGAACTATAGGTCGGGATGTCCCTTCTAGTGATTTAAAGGGACCCTGTTGGCGCATCCCTGCATCCGTGACTTCCTGTGTCCACATGTCTTACTCCTTCAAGTTTCAAGTTCAAGTTTATTTATTTATAAAGCACCAGTTCATGACAAAGTAATTTCAAGGCACTTCACAGAAAAATCAACCAATTAATAATAAATCATTTTCTATCTAAGGAACGAGTTGATTGGGTTGAATTATTAATCCAGTGCAATCCCCCATCCTGAGCAGCATGATTGGCGACAGTGGAAAAGAAAGACTCCCTTTTAACAGGTAGAAACCTCTAGCAGAACCCGGCTCAGGATGAGACCTTCTGCCTCAGCCGACTGGGGTCTGAGCTGACAGGAAAGATTCTCCTTCTGAGACAACATTGTGTTCTTTCAATAAGACACATCCAAACTCAACATGTGTTTTACTGTACTGAGATGCTCTTGTGGTCAACCAAATCCCCTCGAGCTTTTCCCAATTGATCATGTACAGGATCAGTAGAGACTCTGACCTGGTGTCAGTCTGTTGGATCTTGAAGGACAGTTACAGCAGCTGTGGGCCTGAACTTACCTCACTACAGAACAGTTGTATGAACTTGTTCTATCCATGATTTCTATTTGTATCCAGACCCAAAGAGATGCAACATCATATATGAGACAAGCCGTGTGTTAGTTGTACCAACTTCTGAGATGATACAGTGATCATTACTATAGTCACATGACCTTTTATCACATGCAGTTTCCTTTCATTTTCACAACTCTGTCTGACTTCACTTTTTTTTTTTTATTTCACAGTTTTATTTCATTTTTTTATTTCAAACAAATGATTTCATCGTAACACAATTTGTAGTTAAAGTTTATATTTTCAGATAAAAAAAAAAAAAAAAATAGTATGTGTAAAAGAGTTACGACCACAAAATCATCAAGAAATCTTTTTAAAGCGCTTATGAAACCTGGATGGAAAATGTGTGATTCTAAGAAGGCGACTGCCATAAAAGGAGACATCGGTGTCAGCGTTTCTATCCAGAAAGCAAAGACCAATGAGAGAGAAGTAGAAAGAGACAGATAGTGTTCTGTCTGCTCAACGCTGAGGGCGATACCACATCCTGTTCTGGTAGACACTCAGGAGGATGCTTCCATTACTCAACATCACAAGCTCTTCTGACTGAGTGCTGTTGGTTAGAACACCCAGTTCACTGAAACTGTCTGCAATCTAATGTCCATCAAGTCAGATAGACAAAGTAAACCATCAGGAGTCAAATAAAGAACATGTTAGTGCAACAGAGTTGATAGTTAAATCCTGGAGAGACTTAGTTTATAATAAAATATAAATATCCAAGTAATGTGTGAACAGGCTGGATAAATTAATCAGGCGGGCGAGCTCTGTGGTGGGGACAGTGGTGGAGAGGAGGTCACTAAATAAACTTCTGGCTATCCTGGACGATACTTACCTCCCTTTGCATGCAGTCAATCATACCCAGAGAAGCACGAGCAGCGGACGTCTACTCCTCCCCAGGATTAGGGCCGCATGTTGCAGACGGGTTCAGAAGAACTAACTGGCTGGATTTTTTTTTTCTCAAATATATAGTATTGACAGTGTTGTATTGTGGCTGGAAAATTAATTTCCCTGAGGATTGTCCGTAAGGGATTAATAAAGTTTTATTCTATTCTATTCAATGCCAATACTTCTACCACACAAAAAATACAATGAATTGAAAGACAGGTTTTATTTTCTTGAACTCATTAAAAAAACCTAAAATATCAATAAAAATGACCACAAAACTAAAGATTCAAGTGAAAATAAACATTTTCTGTGAAATTATTGCAGAATTTCCACATTTTAAAGGGACTTAAGGCAACTTTACAAAATCTGACTCAGTGCTGCCGCGACAGGCGCTGTGGCTAACTGCAGCCACCAGCCAAGCCGGCACGGGAGCGCGCACAGACACTTTACAGACTGTTCGTCTTCACAGCACTGCACCGGGGAGGCTGTATTTCTGTATAGGACGTACCAATGACATGAACTGATGATCTGTCTGCAATGTCAGCCACACGTGACATGTGTGGACACGTAGCCACATGGATCAATTATTTCGTCCGGTAAAGAAAGACAGGACACCAAGGAGCCGGATGAAGTTCATGAATTAATGGAGCTGTGCTTTTTGTGTGTGTGCGCTTTCAGAAACTTTTTTTTTTTTTATCGGTGCTACACATAATGTGACACGACCAATTTAGAAAACGGCATATTATCGAACTAGTGTTTGCTGTAAAATTACTACAAACAAAACTTTTATCATGTGGCTACAGCAGCTGCTAACGTCTCGGGCTTTCAGTCAAATAGGACATAATTCTGGTATTCGGTTTGGAAAATGTACAATCTGTAAAAACACAGTGCTGCACAACAGCTGTTAGCTGTAGCCTATTTCACGTCAGGTGGCTTCTCACCTGGTCACAAGGAAATGAGCCATGTCAGCATCCGTTTTCACTCCCAAATGCAGCTGAAGTTCCCTCCATGAAGCGAACGCATATCCAATATTTATGCGGGTGCCTGCCCGGCTTCGCTCATATTTTTTTTTAGACTCACGAGATGCCGCTGATAAAGTCTTTTTTTTCTTCGTGGTGCCACTTTTTTGGGGGGTGAGAGTGGATGCAGCTCGTTTGCTCGCTGCAGAAACATCCATAAGTATACCTTCAGTGTTTGAATCCAAGTCCACGGCGGCCATGTTCTTCCTGTTCAAGAGCTGTCAGCAACGCGCATGCAGCGTCAGTTTACGTCACATCCCTACAACTGCGTGGGAAATTCGGACGTCGAACTGCAGCGCATTATGTAGCACACAGCTTGTCCAAGGCAACAGACATATATGCGGATGGCCTCGTTATTTTGGGTTTTTAATGCTTCATGACCCATTAGCATTGAATAAACTGGAAATGCATGTGTAGTTTTTCACAAATCTTGCCTTATGTCCCTTTAAGTATCGGCTCATGGTACCGGTTGACTAACCAATACCAATACAAGTATATTGAAATGGTATCGGCTGCGATACCCGACACCAGTATCATATCGGTGCATCTCCAAACATGACTAAATGTGATGAGAAAATTTGAAAAAAAAAAAAAAATTTCACCCCACAATAAATAAGGATCGATTGTGTTCAAACAATATGAAGTGATAATCCAAAGAATCTGGTTCACATACCAAGTCATCAGTCAGCTGCAGGTCTGTGATGTAGAGAACATGTTCCGGTATCGACTCCTTCATGGTACTACACATCACTTACAGTCATTGTGTGTTGACAGTGACACAGATGTCCACACGGTGGCGTCGCTGCTCAAACTCTACCTGCGGGAGCTGCCTGAGCCTGTGGTGCCTTGGTCTCAGTATCAAGACTTCCTGGACTGCACCAGCCTGATGGACCACAACAGCAAGGAGGTATGCAGGTCTTACAAAGTAAAAGCATATGTCAACACATCAGGGTGTATAAGCACTCAACAAAGCTATCCTCAACATACATGTAAACATGTAATATCTGTGTGAAATATCCCTTTAGTTTTCTGCTCGTGTTGTTGTACAGGGCTGGGAAAAACTAGAGAGACAGATAGCTCTTCTACCAAGAGTCAACTACAACCTTCTCAGTTACATCTGCCGGTAAGTGAAGCGTTCATCATGTTTGTCCTTTAGAGAGACACGTTACATCACAACCCTCAGAGATGAACTGGTTTCCAGGTGTGACGATGCTCGTGCTAATCTTTTGTTTTGTTGTCAGGTTTTTGTTTGAAGTGCAGCGTCACGCCAAGGTGAATAAGATGAATGTGGAGAATCTGGCGACTGTGATGGGAATTAACCTGCTCAAACCTCAGATAGAGGATCCGTTTAACGTTATGAAGGGTGAGACGAGATCCGTGAAGTTTTAAATACTGTAGAGTTACTGATGTATAAGTTTAAATTGTTTTATTTGGTTGTATGAGCTGAAAAACGGATCGTATCAAGCAACGGTTTAATTCTCCTAATCTTTGCAAACTACAGCCGCCAAAATAAAACCACTCTTCTGAAAAATTGAATAAACAAGTAAAATAGAATTTAACATCATGAAATCGTGCTTAACTATTTAAATCAGCACATACAGAATTCTAAGTAACTAAAACCAACAGACGGATTTTACTGAGAGAAGAGAGACATGAATATCAAAAAGATGAGACTTTTTGATGATAATCTTTTACAAGCGTGTTTGTTTTTCTTCACAGCAACTCCTCTGATCCAGAAGCTGATGACAGTGATGATCAGACAGCATGAGACTCTGTTTCCTGTCTCCAAAGACACGCTTCCTCCGTCCCCCTCAAACAAGACAGAAAGCCAGAAAAATGCTCCTCGGAGTTTTGTGGGCTGGGAGTCTGCTGAGGTACAGCTGGCCAGGGATGAATCTTTTACTCATGCTGGAAGCAATAAAACAACAGATGAAAAGCACATGTAAAAAGGTTTAAATGTGGTTGCTGTGCATTCACTGTAAATTTGGGAATAAGGTGAAGAGTTGCACAGTGACTTTAGTGGTTTAGGTGTCAACAGACTAGTTCATGGTTTCTTTAGTTTAGAATTACTTTACATTTAGACTGGGGCCCGATTTTACAACACAGCTGCCTAAAATAAAACAGATGTGTTGTTACAATAAAGTCATGATCAAAAAACTAACAGTTGTGCCCATCCTGGAGGCTCCAACCATGCAGTCGGTTGCCTTGCAGGAAGAAGGTCCTGGGTTTGAAACCAACCAGGTTTCTCTCCGTGCACATGTCTGGTTCCTCCCACAGACCAAAAACATGCATGAGGTTTTAATTGGCAGCTCTAAATTGACCCTAGCTGATAGTGTATGTGTGAATGGTGGTTTGTTTCCATGGTGCCCTGTGATGGACTGGTAACCTGTCCAGGTGTAGCCCCGCCTCTCATCCAATGGCTGCTGGAGATAAACACCAACTCCTCGTGACACTGAGCAGGAACAAGCTCATAAAGAGGATGACTGACTGATGTGCTACATATGGTTTACTAAGCATTAATATTTGATGCTAATAACCTTAGTAATAAAGATATGTTAAACAATGCACTATTAATGTAACTTAATCAGTTAAACTTTTATGATTTATTTGATATTAACTCTGCACTGTTAAATCTGAATTAATTTATAATGATGGTTCCCTTGAGTACCTTGATTAGTTTTAGTCAGCCCTCGATTGTGTTCTATCTCTTATTACTCAACCATTCAGTTTCAGTTCAGTTCAGATTTATTTATATGGCACCAATTCAAACTAAAGTTATTTCAATGTACTGCACAGAAACAAAAAGATCAATTCAACGGGTCCAGATTCAGGGCTGGTTCATTTTAATTGATTATAATAAGTAATTAGATTCAGTAAATTGTGAAATGCCAATTAGTAAAAAGTTTCCTGTCTAGTAAAATCAGAAGATTGGTTTGAATTAAAATGTCAAAACAATCATCCTTCAAAAACATCCCAAATTGTTGACAGTGGAAAGGAACGACTCCCGTTTAACAGGAAGAAACCTCTAACAGAACCAGAACCCGGCTCAGGATGAGACCTTCTGCCTCAGCCGACTGGATTTGGGCCAGTCGTCATGTCTATAGAAAGATAAACAGAGAAACAGTTAACAGCAGCAATAACAATCAATACAAACATGGAGATTAAAGAGAGACAGCAGAGTGAAGACATGTGGACAGTATGTCCTCCAGTAGTCCAAACCTATAGCAGCATAACTAAAGGGATGGATCAGGAGGATCAACTCTGTTAGAAACAATATGGAACAATATGATCTCTAATGTCAGATGGAGTTACTGAATCCTCGAAGTAATAAATACATGAACTAATGTTTCTGCATCACTTTAGGCTCTTAAGTTTAGCAACGTTACGCAGGTGGAAGAAGGTTGTCATGGTAACATACTTCATATGAGAACTAAAGGACATGTCCTGAACAAAGATAACACCCAGGTTCTTTACCTTCTTGTTGGAGGTCAAATTAATGTCATTCAATGTAGATAACTGACTACACAACGTTCTCCAGTTAGACCTCATCTAATCACCTCATCCATTAACTCCCTTTATCAAATAAAATCTCACCTTTTATGTTTCACTCAGATGGGGGACATGTGTCTTTCTGAGTCTCCAGAAGAAGAGGAGGACCACGATAGCCCAGGTCCTCTAAGAGGTGACTTCAAACCCCAGACAGTCCTGCAGGAGCTGCTCTCTCCTGGTGCAGAGGATTGGCTTGAAAGTCCCCGCAAACGCACACAGACCCTGCCCACGTTTAACTGCCCCCTTATAGGGATGGCAGCCAAGACCGATGCCCTTAACAGGTGGAGCCGCATTCACGAGAACATAGATGAGAAGAGTGGGACTTTGTCAGAGGACATTTTCAAAATCCTGGACCTGCGGACTTCAGGATCATTTTTTGGAGGGTCTCAGATGAGCAACAAGGATGGAGAGGATAGATTTACAGCCCGAAGGGGAAGTGACAATACGTGTTCTTCTACTGTTGGTTCCCAAAAACCTGAACAGGACACCCAGCCTGTGCAGGTACCATCTGATCAAAAGCATACGGACCCTTTAAAGGTGAGCTGTCCAGTGCAGCAGGTCAACAGCAAACCGGAACCGAAGGAAGACCAGCTGCAGCTGAACACGTGAGTCATAACAGAGTGGGGGAGGATTTAGTAAAACACGAGCATAAACTTTTTATTTTGATGTTTTATTTGAGTGTTTATCTGTTTGTCTCTTTGTTGTTGTTTCTTTCAGTTTGCAGCAGGAGAACAAGGAGCTGAAGGCCACTGTGGCAGAGCTCCAGGCTGCTCTGGAGGCAGAGCGCCGCCATGTGGCTGCTCTAGAGATCTGTTTAAAAAATGCGGAGCGCAGTCGAGACGAGGCCCAAAAACGCAACGATGAGCTACAAAGAAACATTCATAAGTTCTTAGTTGGTGGCAAACAAGCTCCTACTTAAAAGTCACTTTCAAAACAATATTTATAAATCTGATAGTTGAACAGCTGATTTAACCTCGAGTGTCGGAGGCATTTATTGGATTATTTTTAGTCCTTTAAGTAAATTCTCAGCTGATTTATTTGTTCTTGTGAGAATGATCTGTTCATGAGGTTCACGTGGTGCAGAACGTTCAGTTAGAGACTAGAAACTGTGTTGATTCTACTATGTTTCATAACTGTTACACAATGGAAAAGAAAGAGCCTGGAATAAGTAAATTATTGACATTAAAATACATGAACCAAATGGATGTTCAAACAGAATGTGTTACATAGATGTCATGTGCAGAAATACAGTGCAAACACATGGTAACCAGTACATTCTGGAAACTTTTCATTAAAATTCAATGAAAACCACATTTATATTCTCATTTCATGAAGTCAAAAAAATATTTATGTGTTTAAATGTGCTGAATCAGGAAAATGGAAGTAAAGTGTGACGTGGTGAGAAGTCTGAGAAGATCTGAGAGTTAAAGGTGATATACATGATTTCAATTTGCCTAGCTTAGAATGTCAACAAATGTAAACAAAGTCAAAGAACTCTCAGCCCCTCCCGTCGAGTAGAATTCCTAAGCCACGCCCCCCCCGGTTTGGAAACACTCGTAGCCCCAGAAGACGACCGAGTGCAAGACACTGGTCTGCAGTTCATTCAAGTACCATAACATGGCGGAATCACCGGTAAGTGAAAACAATATAACAACAAACAACTGACATTAATTGTTACTTTGTCCTGAACCTGACGCGGAACCAGCCGGCGGCTGTTTCTCCTGCTGTGACATGGTAGAGTGGTGAACACTCCCAGCAGTGGTGTGCTGCGGTAATATGTCTCAGTTTTTTAGGAGCACAGAAGCCAAATAAATGCAGAAGTCCGTTTGTCTGGAGAGACTGTCCAATCATTCCTTTTGGACCGAACCATTTCGGTTGATGTTTTTAGACAAATACTGGAGAACCACTTAATTGTTATTATTTTTTAATCTTTACAATATATTTTTCTCCATGCTGTGTTAAAACGTTTTTAATGGGCATGAAAAAAAACATGTTAAGCTAATTTGTTATGCAAATTAAGAATAGCAGCTTTAATTTACCATAAAATATACCAAACCCTACATTAATTAGATAACCTGAAGTTATTTATAAAAACAGAACATTTGACCACATGTTGCTATTTGGAGCACAAAATGTTTTTGATTTCTAATCCTCAGATTTACCTTTTTGATTCCACCATCAGATTCTTCCCTCAGGGCCTGTTTGTGTTAGATTTAGAGACCGTGAACGTGACCCAGAACCGTGACATCACATGAAGGTTAATGAGTGTTGATTACTAGACAACTGGGTTTTAAAATGAGGCATTTTTATGACTTTTTTTGTTGTTGTTGTACTGTCCATAAAATGTTTCAGTGTTACTTTAAAAACAGAGTATTACATTCTACTCAGGTTTCTTACCTTTAACTCTGACTGTGAAGAGATTTTGTTTCAGCTGGTTGTACAGATGGAAATCATTAAATATTCTTAAATATATTATCAGTGGCCTCCATGAATCCACATTTGTTACCCCCTGAGGTCTGTAATGGAGACCACATAGAGGGGCCTCGGTGTGTGTGTGTGTGCAAGAGGACATTGCCATTATCAAGTCTTCTCAAGCCCATCAGGAAGATGTGATAGTTTGTTGGAGCAACAGTTCAACAAAGCTGCAGATAACAGCACGTCTGTCAACTGTCAGCTTGGCAGATGAGTGGCAGAAGCAGGAAAAGTTCATTCTTTCCCATCTCAGTGACGCACTGAAATCAGGAGTGTATCTGGGGGTCACAAGAAGAAGCTCTGGAATGAAGGACAGTTGCATGGTGGGAAGTGGGTTCAGGTGACTAACTGAGCAGTTAACAAGAGATATGTTGAGAAGCCAGCAAGCTAGTGTCACCATGTGTGAGATACACGGGAGTGCGTGTGCATTTTTACATGTTAGATGGTGGAAATCTGTCTGTAAACTTCACCTTTGACTTGCAGCTGAACGCATGTCATGAGAAATCCTTGTTTGACCCTCAATGAAACAGTGTGAAGGTGCTTCATCACGTCTCATGTTGAATCTTTTCATCATTTCTTTAAAGATCCTTTTTGTATTAGAAGAACCGACAGAGGAGGGAGTTCCTTTCAGATGGTATCACAGGGTTTTTGTTCTGAGTTTACAGAACTGTTTGGTGCTGAGCAAATAGAAAATGTTCTACTTTCATGCTTTATTATTGTGGCCCTACACCTCATTGCTTTTCAGATTAATTTAGATGGTCTGATACATCTATCAGACAACACATTCAGTCACATCAACAGGCCCACATTGTATTTTTGCCAAAAAGAAACGCTCAATGGAGTCTGGAAAGCTGCTTGCAAAACTCCACCATTTACAAAGCAAATAAACAAGTGAAGAGAACCCGGAACGCCCACCTAAACCAAATCGCTCGTCCACAAGGAAGAGGCTACAGGACAGTGTTTATAAAATCCTCATTAAGGAAGTTGTGAGATAACGTACACGCCAGGGCATCACACAAAGTTAAAGGGCAGGCACGCATGCAAACACACACACACACACACACACACACACACACACACACACACACACACACAAGTGTGTTTTGGTATCCTTATGGGGACCGTCCATTGACTTCCATTGATTTTAGTAACTAGATTTATACCTAACCCAAACCCTTTTACTAACCTTAACCATTACTGATCTATAACTAACCCTAAGACTAACTAAAACTCTATTCACACCATACCTATAAACCTAACCCCTAACCCTAAAAAGGGGAGTCCCCCTCATGGGGACCAGGCTTTGGTCCCCACAAGAACCCTCGGACCCCAGAAAGATAGTAAAAGTCAGGAAACGGGTCCTCAGGAGGTCAGAAATACAAACCCACACACACACACACACACACACACACACACACACAAGTGTGTTTTGGTATCCTTATGGGGACCGTCCATTGACTTCCATTGATTTTAGTAACTAGATTTATACCTAACCCAAACCCTTTTACTAACCTTAACCATTACTGATCTATAACTAACCCTAAGACTAACTAAAACTCTATTCACACCATACCTATAAACCTAACCCCTAACCCTAAAAAGGGGAGTCCCCCTCATGGGGACCAGGCTTTGGTCCCCACAAGAACCCTCGGACCCCAGAAAGATAGTAAAAGTCAGGAAACGGGTCCTCAGGAGGTCAGAAATACAAACCAAACACTGTGCAATGCAGAGCCCACCATATCATAGATAAGGGACAGAAACACAGAGCTGGGAAGAGAGAGTGGAGCTCAGAGACGGACGGACAGAGAAGAGGACACAACAGAGATGAGTCGGACAGACAAAGACGAGCCTTGGCCACCCTGTCACCGGAACCACAGTCCTGTTGTAAGGGACTTCAAAAGGTGTGCATGAGAATAAATGCTGTGAGGTCTGGAGGGGAACAGCAGGAGTTATCAGTGTAAGGGTCAATTCAACTGCTGCTGAGGAACCAGAACTGTCTCAGGCTCTTGATGAACTGACTGGACGTTAAACCAAACCTTCAGATTCAGACAGAGTTGAAATCATTTTCTCTTTTGGTTGCATGAGCGCATCCACAGGCCATCCCAGAGGGCAGAAACCAGAGTGCTGCAGATTATTTCTCCCATGGCGAGCATTTGGGTCGCTCAACGGGGAACCACTTGCAACTCCCAGATTGTGTTCTTGCTGTTTTCCATCTTGTTGCTTAACGGGCCTCTTGGCGGTGAGAGCAACCCCATCTCCAGCGCTCATCAGAGACTACGTCCCGCTCCAGGACTTGGGGACGGACATGGAGGGGTGGTGGATCCGTCATTCTTGGAGCAGGAAGACCTTCGGGAAAACCTGAAGGAACAGATTTTGCGAACTTTCAACCTGTCTGGCACGGGTCCTCCACCGCTGGCCCCTGGAAGTGCAAGAGAGGAACCTCCAGAATACATGATGGAGCTTTTTAACCGCTTCGCTAACGACCAGACGGCCATGCCCACTGCCAACATCATACGCAGCTTCATAAACGAAGGTACGACTTTGCTTCATGATGCGTAGATGCATTTACATGATAAATCTTTTAAATCTGAGCTATAGTCCTAATGTTTTATTAGTATTTTCATCAAAGAAAAATAACCTGAATGTTTCTTCTCATACTTTTGTTCAAAGTATCCAAACATGAAAATATAAAAAAATGTTTTTTTTTGCAAATTTGTACAAATTTATGCTGCTTCAAGCATGTATGAACTAAAATTAATTCTTTTATTCTCCAGCATGAGAAGGATTCTGTTGCTTTGAGCTTTTATTTGCAAACATGTAAAAAATATATAAATTATAATTAATATAAATTTTTACAAAATTAATATTTCTTGGTTTTAGAATAAATCCAGCAGAAATGCAGTGAAACGTTTTAGAGAAAAGTGTTTAACTTTAGGTATTTCTGTCTCTGTCCAGATTCCAGTCCCAGTGTTTTGGGTGTCGGGGGAGTAAGACGCCACCCACTCCTCTTCAACGTGTCAGTCCCACATCATGAACACATCACGGCAGCGGAGCTTCGCCTCTACACCCTGGTTCAGAATGACCGCCACCTTTACGCAGGTGTTGACCGCAAAGTCACTATCTACCAACTGGAATCACATGACTGGTTGGACAACATGACTGATGTAAACACACAGAGAGGAGACGTCTTCAGAGTGTTAGACAGAACTGAGTTGGTGGAACTGGCGTCGCGTCAGGTTTACGGGACGGATAACGGCTGGGAGGCGTTTGACCTCACGGCTGCTGTTCAGAACTGGCGTAAATCGGAAGGCGGCACCACACACCGGTTGGAAGTCCACATTTCCAGCATTGCAAGGGACGAGAGCGCTGAAGTCATGAAGGACGAAAGCAAAGACAAGAGTCCATCTGAAGGAGACATGAAGATTGAAAACAGTCCTGAGGATAAACACAAACCCCTTCTGATTGTTTTCTCTGATGATCAGAGCAACGATCACCGTGACGACAGGCGTGAGCTCAATGAGATGATCGATCATGAGACTTCCAGTTCAGTTCGTCAGACCGACACAGCGATGGGCCCAGATGGGCTGTGGGAGGAGTCAAAAGTGGACAGTTATAACGAAGACCCAAATGAAGAAGACCTCATCCAAATGCATTCTAATCTGATCTACGACACGGCGTCTCGCATTCGTCGCAACGCAAAGGCGAACCACTGCAAGAAGCAGTCTCTGTACGTGGAGTTTAAGGATATTGGATGGGACACTTGGATCCTGGCACCAACTGGTTACGACGCCTTTGAATGCACTGGAACTTGCACCCACCCGCTGACGAAGCACGTCACACCCACAAAGCATGCGATCATCCAAACAATAGTCAGCCTGACCAGCCCTAAGAAGGTGGCGCCAGCGTGTTGCGTGCCAACCAAGCTGGACCCCATCTCTTTGCTTTATGTGGATGAAACTGGCGTGGTCACCTATAAGTACAAGTATGAAGGCATGGTGGTGGCTGAATGTGGCTGCAGATAGTAGAACTAGTTAAACTCTCTGTAAAGTCTTACTACGAGAGCAGTAAGAAGGTCTGTGAGGAATGAGAGTGATGGTTGTTGGACTGTTCATGTACTGCTGATGAAACTATGTGCAATCCAAGAGGACAAACATATATGTTACATCACGACACAGAAAGTCATCCAACATGACAAAAGCATGAATATCTGTCACCATCGGTGAAGAGAAAGTAGAGCTGTTCAACAGAACTACAGTCGGTGTGTTGTCATGAAAAGTTAGACCCCCGTGTCCAAAAGACACAAGATTTCTCAAAGAACTGAGTTTATCCTGCGATCTGTGAAGTCTGGTGGGAACTGGACACTCTGTTGTCCTCCTCCCTCTGCTTTCCCCTGACATCTGTCTTCCCATTCACTTATCTCTGACCTCCCGCTCAATGCAAACACTAATCAGCACTTCATGTGTCTCGGTGCAGTCGAATGGTCTGCCTGAGGCAACCTGACAAGCTCTGAACCATGCAGGCCCACCTCCTGCCTCCTACAGACCCCTGATACGTGAGCACTGAGGAAGTGGTGGCAGGATTATTTATCTCAACCCTGTTTCCCACTTCACGTCTATTTTCCACTCTCTCCAAACCACAGAGATAACAAGGTGTTGGGGTTAGAAAACACATTTACCACGGCTTGTGTTCGGAGGCCTGGAAGCAATTTTAGGAACTTCTGATGTAGTAGGACATGCGGACAAAGAGAAGAGGGGGCAGGGGTTGTCCACATTCTTCAACCAGCACCACGTGCCTTCAGCGTATCTCTGACTGACTCATCCGTCGCTTCGGTGGAAAATCGGCCACTTCTGAAGTAAAAACGGGGTCAAATTGATCTGTTACAAATGAAATACTTCCTGTCTGCTGCTTGTGTCTAATAAATGATATTTATTGTTTTAATTTATTACGTTCTACAACAGAGTAGATGACTGTATATGTACATTTGTAAGTTAGTTTAGAGCAAATACTTTTGTACCCATGACGATGCAACTGCAGCATTAAAAACATTGTTTTGTGAGGGGGGAGGTTAATAATTTGTCAAACAATTAAAAAATAATCAAACAAGTTGCTGGTCCTCACTGGTATTAAAATGTTGTAAGATTTCTGTGTATTACAGTCATCAGTCAAACACAATGTGGAGTCTAATATTTATTTTCCATAACTTCTGGGCCCAGATATGCATTACTGACATTCTAATCATTCATACCAACACTATCAGCTGAAAGGGCACAGTTCACACACAACACACTGTAAACAGAACCATGGGAAACTAAGTGGAAGCGCCTCTAATGAATGAAATAGATGAGCTGCTGCTCGCATTGACAGACAGGCTGCAAACAAAAGGGATTAAAAACCTGTTTATAAGGAGAGAGAACGACAAAACGGTCTAGACGGTGTTATTTACGTGTGTTTCTTTGTCCTCATGCAGTTAGAAAACAGAATAAATATGAATCCATCAACCTGCAGCCTGTTTGTTCAGTCAGGAGTCATTCTGTATTATTTTAAATGAGAGTGATGAATATTCACATCATATCAAACCATCACTTCAGTGTTAATGTAAAGATGCATTTTAGTGTTTACAACATGTCAATAGAGGCTTATTAAATAACAGGATTTGGCAGCAGCCGACAAATGAGCAGCGCACTGAGAAGTCGGACCTTAATGGATCCGCCATGTGCAACAGAGCAAAAACTGTCTAAAAATGTTTAATAGTTAGAGAGCAAGAACCTCGGTGCATGTAACAAGAGGTGGTCGCTGCTATTTTAGGCTCACTAATTGAATATTTACAGAACTAAAGAGGAAATCTGAATCTGGCCTTTGTCACTGGATGGCAGACGTTCAGTAGATACGCTGAAACGGGGAGGTTTCTCTGGACAGTCTTTTTGTTCTGAAATAACTTGTTTAAACAGATTCATCTGACCGCTTCAAAGCAGATTGGAGGATTTTGCCTACGTGATAAATTTAGGAGCACACCTAACAACAAGTAAACAATGTGAAGGGCTCAGAGTGTGCAGGCGCTTTCAAAGTGTCCTGTGATTCTCCACTGACTGACATCACGATGCCGGCCGCTGGACGCAGACGTGCTTCTTGATGTGAACGTGTGTTTTATTTGTTTGTGACCCAAAGCAGCACGACTCGCCCTAAACGCTGACGTGGGGTCTGTAATGGGGCCTGATTGTTTCCGCTTTGGGTCACATTCTTTATCCTGCGATCTGCATGCAACTCCACCTCTCAGCTCTCATCTCACACTCCAAAACGCTTCGTTTCCCAGGAAAAACTCTGTTTGCACAATCGCTGCTTCACGTGCTAAATCACCTCCAAATGTTTAAACACCTTTCAGCAATTTACATCTCCTGCTACACAGTTTTTCAAAATTTATTGAAAGAATCAGCAATGAAAAACAGATGTTTGGTTTATTTCAGGCGAAACAATCAAACTCAGAAGGGAATCGTCTGCAAAATGAGTCGTACAAAAGGCAGATTCATTCTTTCATTCTTTACTGAAAACACTATCTTTCTGTTCCCTGAGAGAATCTTAAAATATGGTATGAATTGGACTGATACTCATGAGAAAAGACAAAGATTTGTGGAATTTATGCAACACACTTCGCTAACAAATGAATCTTTATGTAATTTGAGTCCAAAAACTTTTACTAGCTGTTTTTTTTCTCAGACCTCTTTGTAGGCAGCCGTGAACAGTCCAGGACACTTTCCAGATGTTTTGAATCTGGATTCTTGTCTGCCTCCATAAGACTTTTGTGCTCTGTTTGTTTTGTTTCTCTTACTTTGAACTGTAAATTTATCTTCTGCTGTCTTTGTGTTTGTGGTTGTTTTCCATGGTGGTGAGGATTTGTTCTGTCTCTGCTGCGGTTGTTAGACCTCCTCATAGTTCATACTTTTAAATGTTTGAAAGATCTCATCCTCCTGATAGTTCACATTGTAAATCAGGGATTTCACTTTCACTAGACATGTGTTGCACGCTTGGTTTCAGTCGGGACTTTGATGAATTGCAGGAAACACGAGTAACTTCAAGCTTTTAGCTCCTCGATGTGATAGAAGTCAGTTAGACTCCTTGAATTCTGCAGAGTATAAGAGCTGCAGCACAGATAACAAACAACTACTGCAAATATAAAACATCTTTAAAACATGTGGTTTCATTTGCACAGTTAACCCCCGCCCCCATGGAACTGGTTTGCTGTGTAAACGAGACAGCTGAGATTCCTGGAGTTTACAGGTCACTGACTGCAACATCAAAACAGAAACCTGAACTCAAGCCCCCCCCCCCCCCCCCCCCCCCGACCCTAAAAACACAAACAAAAAAACAAGAAAAACCAGCAAGTCTGGAACCTGCTTTTAAATGTTTACAGCAAGGTTTTATTATCAACTAAACACCGATCAGTCTTTTCAAAATTCATGAATTCGATGGTTTCTGTCAAATGAAATCTTAACTGATGTTCTTCATCCCCCTCGCTGCCGGCAGCCAGGATCTTCTTCTAGTTTTCAGACATGTTCATAAAGTCAGTGTTCTCTTTGATGCAAAAAAATCAAGGTAAAGAAAATATTCCTTCAACTGCATGTATCCAGTTTCAGCTGCTTTACGTTTACAAAATCACTTCAACATGAGTTTAATCCATTTCTACGAGTTGAGGTTCAGTATTTTTGAGGATCTTTGTTTCACTGTCTTCATTTCTCTTCGCTGCATTCCCTCCCTTGTTGCATGCAATAATATTGTTATATTGTGCACGGTATGTGCCAAAGACGTGATCCCAGTGAGTGAAATAGGGGGCGTAGTTAGCATTTTGCTGCTTGTGGTGGGCTTGGTGATGCGGCGCTCCTCCCAGACCGGGCAGCAGTCTGTGTAAAGCCCAGGGCAGGTTGTAACCACAGTGATCCTCTACTGCCAGCCAGCTGTTGAGGACGTGGAAGACGGCTTCACTGAGGGGGTGGCAGCCCAGAACCCAGGCGCTGCTCAGAGCCAGCAGCAGCAGTGACAGCAGCTCAGCTGAGCTAGCATCCTGCGCTGCCAGAGCAAAAGGAATGTGGTGCTGATGGTGCATCTGGTGGATGCTGCGATACAACCAGGGAACCCTGATGAAAACACAAACACCTTCTCAGTTTCTTGTTGAAAACCTTTTCCTGGTACAAGGTTTACCCCAGAACATCTGTCATGTAAGACATACTTGTTTCAGTTAGTTATATCTCAGAGTTAAAGATGTGTTTTTGGGGTTGCTGGTTTAAATCCTGTTTCTCAAATACCTTCAAGTTTGTATATAATCATAATGAATCTTCTGAGTAACAAAGTTAGCTGTGGTGTTCCTCAGGGTTCGAGACCCTGAGTATTTCTTCTCCTTTCCATGAGAAACTGCAAAAAATACACAGACAATAAACATTCCTGATGTAATACTGATGGCGCTCTTTTCTGTTTATTCAAGTAACCGACGGAAACAACATCTGATTTTAATTCAAATAGACTCTAGTGTAACTTTTTAATCATTCATGTTAATAAATCTGGAGCTGAATGTGACTAAAACCTGTAACATCCTGTTAAAAAGGGACACTTCACACATTAGTCACGTTGAGGATGGACGTTTGTAATTTTACCAGAATCCAAATAATTTTAAAACTCTGTGATTTTAACACTTACAGGTAAAACTATGGGAAAGATACAGAAAATGGCACAAAATCTAGAGTTCCTCCTTTATATAGAGCCATAGAGGGTGACAGCAGTTCAGGGGGTAGAGCAGGTCGTGTAACCAGAGGGCCACCGGTCACTGGTTTGAATCCTGCTCCCTCCAGAAAAAGATTACTTTGCTGTTGTGTCCTTGAGCAAGACACTTCACCCACCTGGCCCGTTTGGTGGGGGTCAGAGGGCCCGGTGGCACCTGGCAGCCTCACCTCTGTCAGTGTGTGTCTCAGGACAGTTTGTGTGATGGGTGAATGACAAACTGTGAAGTGCTTTGCTGAAAGGTGCGATACAATTTTTATTTTATTTTACAAGTGATATTAGTAATTTACAGCCATATTTTATTAACTTCATTTTGGGGGTCTTTTCAATTTTTAAATGCATGTCTGATTGAAGTGTAAAAAGCTGAACTGAATTACTTTAAAACCTGAAACCAGAATCAAGCCTTTCCTAGTTTGAATTAAAGCAAAATAAAACGACATAAAGGTGTGTTGCTCACCTGTGCATGCAGTAGTGCCATAAAAAGAAAAGTGTGTCAAACAGCAAACAACATGTCACAACTTCCACAAACAGCTGCCAGCATGTGGGGGCCCGCTCCGGTAACTCGGGGCTCCGCAGCAGCTGGAGCAGAGCAGAGGCGGGGAACACGACCGTCAGGTACCTGAAAACGATCCTGCAAAAACACTCAAACCACTGACGGAGAGACGGCGGCGGGCCCGAACCTGCGGCGATCCTCCACGAGCGGACGCGCAGATGCACGCGCCCCAACGCATCCAGAGCGAGGAAAGGTGCGCACATCAGGACATGCGTCAAGAACGCATAGGACGCGGCTAGATAAGGGGAGAGTAAGATGTCCTGTTTCCCCGTTTTCACTCGGTCCCACAGCCCCTGCAGGACGGGCGCGTGCGCATCTCCGAGATCAACCTGGGATCCGATCATTATAACGGTTTACATCTTCTCACGTGCTCAGATCATGATCTTACCAAGAGATTATTATTGTTCTACTTCTACACAGCTCAGTGGCAGAAGAGTCATGAGCAACATAAGAACCCCCAGGTTGTGGAAGGAGGGGCCCCGGACCTCGGATAAGCCCCCATGTTGTGGAAGGAGGGGCCCCGGCCGAACCTTATGTGCTGCGGTTAAACATGTCCGTTTGCTCATCATCACGTTTCATTGTAAATTATAGGCTGGAAACTCAGGGGATTTCAGGAGAAGATCTCACGAGGCGACTTCTGTTACCCAATCCGATCAAATCCACCTCTGCTGATGACAAGCTGCTTCACCCAAAACTTTATTAGTATACTTCTCAGAAAACAGACAGTTTCAGATGATAACTGAAACCTCTGGATCAGTTACAAACCAACTGAAATAACTTTGAGTCATTTTCATTTAAACATACTGAAACACAAACTTCTGTCAGATGAATCTTTTCTATAAAAACTCTCAAGTTCAAACAGGAAGGACTTTCTGATGTTAGTGGGTGGAAAAATATCTTAAAATCAGGTGTGTCTGTCTCACCACGAGACTTTATTGTTTTGGAAAATCACCTAAAAGTGACGTCATATGATGAAAGAAAAAACAGAATTCAGCTTATTTTACCAATTACACATTCTAGATGTTCTATAAATAGGAATCCCTGTATACGTTCATGTACTCACTCCTTATAAATACATACTTTATGTACTAAACATGAGTAAATCTTTACTCTCAGTAAGTTTTTACTGAGTTTTTGTTTTTCCGCTTTTTAAGCTGCTGAAAGCTCATTTCAGTTGCAGCTCAGATTCTAATGCCATTTCATAGGAAAAGTCAAGTCACGGCACATAAAGAAACAAGTAAGTTATTTTAAAAAATGGTGAAAATAGATTTGCATCACACCCACAGAGTTTCAAAGAAAAACCTCCACCACCCAGCTCGCTCATTACTGCAGCTCCAACTCAGTTTCACTTTGTGTTCACATTCACATGAAGCTTCGTGTCCGGGTCCAAACCAGCCAAACGCAGGTTAAAGAGTGTGTTTGTGTGGAACAATGTGACCCAGGTGTGTTAACGAGGACTGCCTTCCACTTCTGCAGCTGCTGGTTGTCAGAATTTGTTAACAGCCGTAATTAGACAGTAATGAGCAGAAAGTCCTCGTTAATTAAAGTCAAATCACCTGTTATAAACTAGAACCATCACGTGTAACCAGGAATGTGTTTCTCTTCACCGAGTGTCACATGCATGTAAAATAAGATACACACGACAACTTCTAGTTTCTGTAGATTTTATTGTGTTTTAAACACATTATGATTTTAGATATCCTGAAATATCCTGGAATATCCTGGAATATCCTGGAATATCCTGAAATATCCTGGAATATCCTGGAATATCCTGGAATATCCTGAAATATCCTGAAATATCCTGGAATATCCTACACGTCACTGTACAGCAGATCTGTCAAAAACTAAAACACAGTACTTCATTGTCTGAAGACAATCCTGTGATTGTACATTCATATTTGAAATCAGTGCAAATAGTTGGAGTCAGTGCTCGTCTCTGCAGGAAGTGATAATAACATACTGGAACCAACATTATAACATTTTGTAGCTTTATGGAGCGCTGCCCGTTAACACGCAAAGAGTTGGGACTTGATGTCGAACGGTTCTTTGGAAAATCCAAAATTTGGTCACTGACTCACAGACGACTTTTGTTCTAATGTCCCAAAAACAGAACAACAAACAAAATAAACATAAACCCACACAAACCTTTTTTATCCTCGTTAATCAGATGAGAGTCCACAAGTTTCTACACTTCAGTCCATCTGCACATTTATATTCAACCTGTGAAGATTCTCAGAGGAATTCTGTGAAAAGCTTAAAGATAAAAAACAAAAACAAAAACAAACAACCCAATAAAAGAAAAAACCCAGAACATCATTTATAAAATGGACATCACTTCTTTCTGGTTCAAATTTACCAACAGAGAGGTGATGTAACAGCAGGGAGCGATTAAATATTCTACAGCTTGAACAAAGATAAACAAACAAACAAACAAATGGATACAGCTCTGGAGTTTCAGTCTCCTTATGCTCAAAAAGCCAAAATGCAGTGATATTACATAAGATGTTAGCAGCTACCTCAGAACATTCATCAAGCTTGTGTCATTTCTGCTCTGATTTATTTATACAGCAGGTCAGAAGGAAATCCAGGCTGGTCCAGAGTCCTTAGAGGGACAGCTGATGTCTCCATGTCCTGCTCCATCTTTCTTTTAACAAAAAACACGTCGATTTCAAATAAAACCATTTTGGAACAAAATGTGTTGGGATTTACTTCTTGTTTCAGGAATGTTGTGAAATGAACCAGATTTTGAATCCTGCCTCTGAAGGTTATTCATTACAGCAAACTCAAGTTAGATTAAATCACAACAGGAAGTATAAAAGGAGGAAGTCCCAAAATCTATTTGAATAAAAAGCTGTCTTAAAGGCTAATAAGAGATTTATAGTCACGTCATTTCAGCACCAAATCTGCTCCATATGTTTACACACGCGGGGCGAGCCGTCAAACTTCAAATGGGAAAAAAACATCTTTGGTCGCTGAACAGACAGGAAGTACAGATAATGAATAAATCTTAAATTATTGTTGTGACTGAACGTCCGTTTAAGTTAATTGATTTCACACTAAAAAGTGCAACGATTTTGAACTAACCAATGATTCAGTGTTTGGATGTTGACATTGTGATGATTGAGGAGGTCCGGCGTTCTGCCGGGAGGCTGGAGACGTTCACCTTCTTCTGATTTCCAGATGTTATTCTGACATGTTTGAAAATCGGTCCCAGACAGCAGAGCTTGTGCTGGTAACTGAGATCAGCCAAACCAGCCAGTCTATGCCAGCTGCCTGACCTCCACCAGAGGGTCCTCCACCCCCCCCACCCCCACCTGCCCACCCTCCGGTGCTCCTTTCCTCATTAATCCAGGTCTAGTAACTGCTCACCAACAATATCCAGGGCTGCAGAGGTTTTGATGGAGCTACCTGCAGAGCCAGAGTCCACAAACATCTGGGGGATGTCATTCCCAAAGTAGATTTTACTGTTGGCTGCGATGGCCTTGTATTTCATCAGCTGCAGGTACTCGGGAGTTAATTTCAGCTGTAAGACGAGGAACAGACTTCATGATATGCAACAGCAGTCTGAACTCTGTGGTATTTATGTTGTTCATTCAAAAACAGAGTGAGTTGTTGTTTCTTTACCTTGTTGGCCTCAGCGGTTCTCTGTGCTGTGTAGAACTCTGCATCTGCTTTGGCTCTCTGACGGGCCAGAAAAGCCTCATCTGTCAATTAGAATCAAGAGTCAGAGCAAAACTTAGTAACAAAAACTGTCTTTACTTCTGAGTCATGAAGGACTTCAGAGGTAAAGACACTCCTAACTAATGGTAACCAGTCACTTTCCTTATATAGACGTGTGTGGGTCATCAAAAAAACCAGCAGTCTGCATTTCTTGAGAATTCTGAACAACTTTAGTGAACAACTACCAGGAATCTATTACAGAACCAACATTGAGAGTGTTCATCCTGCTGCCTGAGAAAAACCCAAAACATCTGTTACCTTCTGAAAACAATTACAGATCTATTAAACACAGAATCACAAGCAGTTTCTTTCTAAAGACAATAATGAGAAACAAATGTAACCTTGAACATCCCATAAATGAAGATGGAACATGATTGTCTTTACATGTGGCGTGTTTAAAAATGTTTGTTTCTTTTATTTAATGACTGAATCATACAGGAGTACTTCTCTTTATATTAAACTTCATTAACAATAAATACGATTTATTCTAAAAAACAAACAAACAAAAACAACAAAGTGCAGGAAAAGTTGAACTTACACAGATTCAGAGTTTGGAAATCGCACATACAGACGTGAACTAAACTCTTGATCTAAAAAGTTTCATAAAAGAAAAACCCACAATGGTCCCTGATTAAAGCTCGAAACTGACAAAAATAAAACAAAATAAAAAAACTACTGAAAATCAGACATTACTACTGAAGGGCAGTCCAACAGAATAATCCAACAAGTATAATAATTAAAGTATGACCAGACAAAAAGGATGATACTGTCACATGTGTATGTAGATTTGAGTCTCTGTACATACAGTGGGGCAAAAAAGTATTTAGTCAGCCACCAATTGTGTAAGTTCTCCCACTTAAAAAGATCAGAGAGGCCTGTAATTTTCATCATAGGTATACCTCAACTATGAGAGACAAAATGAGGAAAAAAGATCCAGAAAATCACATTGTCTGATTTTTAAAGAATTTATTTGCAAATTATGGTGGAAAATAAGTATTTGGTCACCTACAAACAAGTAAGATTTCTGGCTTTCACAGACCTGTAACTTCTTTAAGAGGCTCCTCGGTCCTCCACTCGTTACCTGTATTAATGGCACCTGTGTGAACCCGTTATCAGTATAAAAGACACCTGTCCACAACCTCAAACAGTCACGCTCCAAACTCCACTATGGCCAAGACCAAAGAGCTGTCAAAGGACACCAGAAACAAAATTGTAGACCTTCACCAGGCTGGGAAGACTGAATCTGCAATAGGTAAGCAGCTTGGTGTGAAGAAATCAACTGTGGGAGCAATTATTAGAAAATGGAAGACATACAAGACCACTGATAATCTCCCTCGATCTGGGGCTCCACGCAAGATCTCACCCCGTGGGGTCAAAATGATCACAAGAACGGTGAGCAAAAATCCCAGAACCACACGGAGGGACCTAGTGAATGACCTGCAGAGAGCTGGGACCAAAGTAACAAAGGCTACCATCAGTAACACACTACGCCGCCAGGGACTCAAATCCTGCAGTGCCAGACGTGTCCCCCTGCTGAAGCCAGGACACGTCCAGGCCTGTCTACGGTTTGCTAGAGAGCATTTGGATGATCCAGAAGAGGATTGGGAGAACATCATATGGTCAGATGAAACCAAAATAGAACTTTTTGGTAGAAACTCAACTTGTCGTGTTTGGAGGGGAAAGAATGCTGAGTTGGATCCAAAGAACACCATACCTACTGTAAAGCATGGGGGTGGAAACATCATGCTTTGGGGCTGTTTTTCTGCAAGGGGACCAGGACGACTGATCCGTGTAAAGGAAAGAATGAATGGGGCCATGTATCGTAAGATTTTGAGTGAAAACCTCCTTCCATCAGCAAGGGCATTGAAAATGAGACGTGGCTGGGTCTTTCAGCATGACAATGATCCCAAACACACCGCCCGGGCAACGAAGGAGTGGCTTCGTAAGAAGCATTTCAAGGTCCTGGAGTGGCCTAGCCAGTCTCCAGATCTCAACCCCATAGAAAATCTCTGGAGGGAGTTGAAAGTCCGTGTTGCCCAGCGTCAGCCCCAAAACATCACTGCTCTAGAGGAGATCTGCATGGAGGAATGGGCCAAAATACCAGCAACAGTGTGTGAAAACCTTGTGAAGACTTACAGAAAACGTTTGACCTCTGTCATTGCCAACAAAGGCTATATAACAAAGTATTGAGATTAACTTTTGTTATTGACCAAATACTTATTTTCCACTATAATTTGCAAATAAATTCTTTAAAAATCAGACAATGTGATTTTCTGGATTTTTTTTCCTCATTTTGTCTCTCATAGTTGAGGTATACCTATGATGAAAATTACAGGCCTCTCTGATCTTTTTAAGTGGGAGAACTTACACAATTGGTGGCTGACTAAATACTTTTTTGCCCCACTGTAACTGTGGTATCTAAGTACAACCAAGATGTGTCTGTATCACAAGGGACATTGATCCTCTAATCAGACCGTCTCTTTCAAGTCATTGTACAGTTTGTTCTCGGTGTGCTAAGGAGAGGGTCGTTGTCTCAAGAGCTTTTAAAGAAAGTTATTTACAAGCATGTTAAAGATAAACGATTTCAGATCATCAGAAAGCAGCTTGATCTTCCTGTGACAGTTTCACATATTAAGTTTAAAGAGGCCATTTCATACAAATTTCAGGACTTTGTGGTTATTTCTTAAGTATTAACCAGTAATATGAAACATTTTATATCTAAAAAACGTCAGGAAACACTGATTAACAGACCTTTCAATCTGTCTGCGTTAAAATTTGGATGGTTCCGGCTCCTTCCGTCAGGCTTCGTTAGCAGCTCGTTCATATTCATTATTTGAATTTGCTGGACTCTGATTGGCTAACAAACTAGCCTATGAGAGCAAAGTATACTGTTTCCTGCCCCGCTGCGCATGGCACCGTCAGACGTTGTGTCTTCCTGTTTGTTACGTCTTATGCTAACAGGTTTTAGCCAGCAGCATGCTAGGCGTGGTTTCAACTGCAGGAGCTGATGAATACTAACGAACAAAGGAGTTGTGATGAAACAGATACAGGCCGTTCGGACTCGGGAGAACTCGGGTTTTATCACCACCTGCATAGTTTGAGAGATTAAAACTGAAAGAGAAGTTGTTGACCTGTTTTCACCCACTATGAAGGTAAGAACATCTGTGGAGCTAAAATATTCAACAGAAACCTCAGAAAAACCGTTTTTAATGGAAGGGCCTCTTTAAGGTGCACAGGACTGCAGCCAACCTCCTCCTGGACGTGGTCACAAGAAGAAAACTGATGACAAACTGAAGAAAAGCAGGAAACAAATAAAAACCATAGAGTCCATAATGATTTCTAAATACAGGTGTATTATTAAAAAAATTATATTTAGCGGGCACGACGTTGGCATTTTACCAGCCAATGGCTGGCAGAGCAGCGGGCGCCATTTTGGGTTGCCTAATACCGTAAATACTCCAGCACAGTGAGGCTGGTACTGTGGAGTCTGCAGGTCAAGCAGCTGGAACCACCAGGGACATGTGGTGATTATATACCTTATTTACTTGTCATAGGGGGTTTCCCATGTGACGAGCAAGTTCTGTGTGGAAACGTTTTTCATTAGCTGCTAAGCTAACATGTAGCTACATGTTGGTGAAGTGGATGAGCTTTGACTGGAAGACACACCACAGAGGATAAGTGGGGCATGCAGGATGGTGTGTGAGGAGGACAGAGGATCTCAGGAGGAGACTGCAGGAAGTTTTGGAGCAGTGGGACAATTATGATCTCTTTGCTACGGACTGAATCGATGACTGAGCTTCAAACAGGTAGGAGCTGCTTTTATCAGAGTCAGTGTGTGATCAGCGGGGCTGGAGAGCATGATTAGTGAGCTGAACTCATGATATTTTATTCGGGTCGGGGATCAGAGTGGGTTTGGTGAGGAATATTCAGCCTGAGCATCGGAGCGCGCGCTGGGGGGTTGACGAGCCTGGCACCCAGATGGCTGAAGGCTTTGTGCTGTATTTATTCTGTTCCAAGTTCCATATACCACCTTTAATAGATGGAGACCAATGAGGACGTCACTGTTAAAACAAACCATGACAAAGCCAGACTGGAATTTACCAAATGGCTCATTCATAAACCACAAAGTTTCTGTGAGAATTTTCTCTCTACAGATGAGACAAACTTGAAGTTTTGGCTGCTCACATCAGCTCTATGTTTACAGACAGAAAACAGAAGAGTCCTCTGTAACTAGAGAGAAACAGAAAGTTTGTTATGTTCTCAGGCTGCGTTGCTTCATCTGGTACAGACCATAAAGTAAAATGTGCTGCCCAGAGTGAGAAGGTTTACTCTGAGTTACACATCATGTGTGCTTCAACAGGATGATAACCCAAAATACACAGATAAAAATACCAGATGAACGTCTGTACGAGGCGCAGCAGCTGTGAGATCTGTTGTATGAGGGTTTAAATGTTACAAACCTTCAATTTCAGAAATTTTCTTTTCAGTTTCTTTTTCCATGACTTTCTGTCCATATTTGATTTCTGCAACTTGAGCCACTTTCTCAGCCTCTAGAAAACATAAATGATACAAAGAAACATAATTCACAGCTTGCAGTAATAAAACATGAAACAGAACTGAGTCCTATTGTTTCTGTGTTCCTTCTTCTCACCGATCACGGCTCTAATCCTCTCCGTCTCTGCCTCCTTCTCCACGACCTTCTGTGTCTGCTGGGAGATCAGCAGCTTGGTTTTCTCACTTTCCCTGCACATGTGCACAGACACACACATTTTCACATTAAAGACGTATTTACTGAAATACGTTTGGTCCATATGCTTCATCAGATTCTGATTCATACCACTGTCTAAACATTTAAGATCTGAGGATTATTCCTGGAAGTCACAAGAGTTAGAGGTGTGATTAAGAGCATAATTATGATCACTACGCCTGTTTGGAAATATTTACCGGTAAGTAAAAAAAAATATATATCTGAGTCAGCGTAATGACAAATGCTAAAGTCCAGACTCCCCGTCCAGCCTCTGAACACTGTGCTGTCATGGAAACATCTAAATGCTTTTTACTGCATTTCAATTCTGGGATTTATCCATCAGTCTCAGTAAAAAAAACTCATTACTAAATGAAACTATTAAAAACGTGCTTCAACGACTGCTCCATTCCTCACTGATCCCCTGATGCTGTCATTTCTGAGTGTTGTCTCTTTCTGAATGAGAAATCGATGACTGAGGAGAAGAGACAACGTGAAGACGAGCGCTTTTGATGCGTTTATATCTGAGCCAAAATTGGTTCCACAGGCTTTAAAGCTGATATCCCTGATTTCAGATTGCCTTAGAATGTCAACAAAGTCACAGAACTCTCAGCCCCTCCCGTTGGGTAGAATTCATAAACCACGCCCCCCAGGTTCTGAAACACGTGTAGCCCCAGAAGACGACCGAGTGCAAGACACTGGTCTGCAGTTCATTCAAGTACCGTAACATGGCGGATTCACCGGTAAGTGGAAACAATATAACAACGAACAACTAACATTAATTGTTACTTTGTCCTGAACCTGACGTGGAACCAGCCGGCGGCTGTTTCTCCTGCTGTCACATGGTAGAGCGGCGAAAACTCCCAGCAGTGGTGTGCTGCAGTAATATGTCTCAGTTTTTTAGGAGCACAGAAGCCAAATAAATGCAGAAGTCCTTATGGCTGGAGAGACTGTCCAATAATTCCTTCAGGACCGAACCATTTGATTGGTTGATGTTTTAGACAAATACAGGAGAACCACTTAATTTTTTTTTTTTTTTTCGTTTATTTTTTAATCTTTACAACATATTTTTCTCCATGCTGTGTTAAAACGTTTTTAATGGGCATGAAAAAAATATGTTAAACTAATTTGTTATGTAAATTAAGTATAGCAGCTTTAACTTCTACCGCTCAAACAAAGTCGGTCTCAGTGTCATCATGGATGAAAACAAACGTTATAGATAAACAGCAACAAACAGCCAGATCAGAGCAGAAGACAAAGCAAAGAAATTAGTCAAGTAGTTACTAATGTTTTGGCACTGTGGGTATTTATCTTTTTGATTATCTGTGTTTTTATTGAGTGTAATTATTATGACTGAGTTGAATGAATTGTAGGCGTGTGAGTATGTATGTATGTGTGGTGACTGCTGTAATAAGGTCATGTCTGTGACACGTCCCCACAAGAGACGTTCGTTTCAGAAAGATCCTGTTTACTGTAGCTTATTTCAAACTCCAGTTGCTTTTGATTTATAACATTTAAGTCCCGCCCCTCTGTGTCTGTGATACGATAGTCAGCATCTGCTCTCATCCGTGCACGTGTGCCACCTTGGTTACAATGGACACTTCATGGGTAAGTTACATTTTTACAATTTATATGTTCATTTAAGGCGGTTTGTGTCTTTTCAACATTGTAAACAACTCGTAAATTGTAGTTTTTCAGGATACGAGAAGCACGAGAAGGTATCTTGTTTGTATTTTTTTTACCTGTGTCCCCTAAAGGTCTCCGTAGTTTCACACTGAACTGACTGTTTTTAACTGTAAATTTCAGGCTATAAGCCGCAACTTTTTTCCCACACTTTGAACCCTGCAACTTATTGTCCTGTGCAGCATATCTGCAGTTTTTTTTCTTAGCCACTTGGGGGCTGGAGGAATGTAATTTGGCATTCAATATGATGCAACTGAGTTACTGCACGTAAACCCTGGTTAAGTAAATATTTACATTTACTGGTAATCAGTGGCAGGTTTCCTTATCAAATCAATGAAGAGTCACTCCCCCTGACTTCTTTTGTTTACAGCTTTTGTTTTGGAAAAACAACAATCAGTTGTTCACATTCCGCAGAACAGGTTTAACTGATCCCACCCGGTTATCCAGTCTGTTTTATTTCCAGTCTAAGTCATTTGCGATCATCATATAAACGCCTGCAGTGTTTTTATCACGAGCCGCTTTATGCTTCATTTTTTCTCAAATCTCAGATCATGCAGATGACTATTTTGTTTACTGTTTGTGATTAAAGATACAGTATATAAGAATTTTACAGGTAAATACTCACACAACAGTCTAATGTCCCACTGGTGTTGAAAATAAAGTCACATTGTAACAGATCTTGATCTCAGCCGGCTGGGTGGTCGCTAGTTTCTGTCATTTAAAAAAAAGCTAGCCTGGACCAGAATCATTATTTACACGTTCAGACTTCCTGGTTCCATAACGAATCACATGTGAGTCTGCAAGGCTGCCATGTCTTAAACACAACTTCAACGCAGCTGGAATTCCACAACGAGCAGCAGCAAAAAGTAAGAAACCACCACATCCTTCTAACTGATCAGCCAAGCTGCATGTGATGGGGCGTTCAAACACACTTAGGAAAACTCAACACTGAACAAGTAGACCTTCAGACATTCCCAAAATTGAACAAATACAAGAGAAACAAAACGAGGATCAATATCAGAACTGGCAACCCTGCAGAAACATCAGGGAGGGGAGGGGGGGGAGAACAGACGTTTATTTTTCTACATGAACTGCAGGATTTCAATTTGACAACAAGGTCTAATTCTTACATACTGTAGCTTTAATAACCTTGCCATTAGTTAGGGTTAGTTTTTTGTGTTGCAGTGACCCTTTATGTGATCATGATGATAATCCATGAAAGAGGAGAGAGTTTTGGGATGCCATTATGTGTAACGCGATGATCAACACGGGGTGCAAAGCAGAAAAACTTGTGCAGCTCACACTTCAACAAACTCTGTATCGCGGTCGCAAAAGTTTGGATTGAGAGAAATGACGACAATCAACCCGGGTCACTAAGCTCACTGCACATATTTCATCTCAACCAGAGAAATCCATTTTAGCAGACGGGTCCGAGTCACGTGATTTTAGCAAACCAGATCCAGACTCGTCAAATGAGTGATTCCCGATTTTGTTTTTGTTTAGAGGGGTGTGCAGTGGTGCTTCTGTCACTGCGCTACTGTTGGCTGATGGGTGCAGCAGCAAGGGAGTGCACCTGTCGCGAGGGTAATCAGATTACTTAAGTGGAGTCACGGATCCAACGCCAGACTGTTAACAGACACTGACAGTTTTCTTTTGTGTCCCCAGAAGTGCCAGCGTGTTCGCACTCCTGTCGTCTTCCCCTTTTCAGACCTGAATAAACTTTGTTTTCATTCCACAACGCTCTGGTGAACTTCTTGGTCCTTGTTTTGATTATTATGACATTCTGTGTAAATATCTCATGTTACAACCTGCAGCTTAGAGTCCGGTGCGGCACATACGTGAACAAAAAAAGATTTTCTGTCCAATTTTAACTTTTGCCGCTTATAAGCAGGTGCGCATTATAGCCCAGAATTTAGTAAGTAAACAAAGTAAGTGAGTAAGACAAAGTTTAAAATGTCAGAAAAGAGTTAACACTTCTGAATATAAAACAACATGGTGGCATTTTTCATTTAGAAATGTAGAAGTTCAGATTTTTTCATGGCATGTTTAAGAACAGTGTGAAGCTGCTAATTTGTTGCAGTCAGGCACTTTGAATACAACATGGTGCAAGTACCAGACATTGTACAAGGAATTCCTACATGAACAATATAAAATGATATATTGCATGTGTACATTGGCAAATCTTGCGTTGTTTTACATTAAAAGAAAATTCTTATTTTGATAAACTGGCTATTAACTATTTTTTTTCAACTCTCTTTCCAATCTGTGTCCCTGCCAAGATCTACCTCTGCAGGTCATCCAGGGACAAACTGCAGATCAGTTTATTCATCAGCCAGTTATTTATGCAGGTTACTGCTTTTTTCTATAGTCCTCTGCATTAGCCAGATCTGAGAACACAAAACTGTTCAATAGGTGAGCAAATTTGTCAGACACTGAACTCACTGTGTTTTTAATTTGGTTTTTTAGGCACAATAAAAAATCAGCTGGACTTCCAGTAAATGATTCCACTAAATAGGTATTTAATGAGGGCGAAGCTGGAGGCCTACAGACTGACATGAAATAACTCTCCCTCCTTCACCAAAGGACGCAGCAACAAGAGCTGTTTGTGTTTCATTTCTATTCATTTACAAGCAAAAATAGACACATTTATTGTTGAGAGACTAAAAAGAAAACTCACATAAGTTCATAGTTCCTTCGAATGCTTTCTGGGATATTTGGTTTAGTAACTCGCACCGCCTGTGGAACAGACACAAAGAGATTAAAAATAAACCTCACATAAGTGCAACGACTACATAAAGACATTTGAAAAGCAGGAAATGAATGACATAATGTTTATATTAAAAACCCTCTGAGGTCTAAGGACCATTTGTTTGCTTTTGTTTTAATATTCAGGAGATCTGATAAGACTCATAAGTCCCAGTGAAGCGTTTCATGGACTCTATGCTCAAGAGCAAAATATAAGCATCTCTCAGCCGTGTGTTCCTTCCCACCAGGTATGGAAAGTGGGTAATATCAAATAGCACCCATTTTTTGGATGCCTGATTTTCCCAAATACGCCATAAAATACACTGAAAAAACTTTTAAACAAGGTTCTGTTACATCCAGAACAGCGTTTTTTTACGGCCCTCAAAACGCCCCTTTGATGCAGGTGTAAAAAATGCCACTATGTTACGTAGAGTGCCATAAAAATCATCATTGTGGACGTGCCATTCTGATGGAGGCGTTCAAAGCGCAGTTTTAAAGTTTTTTCCAGCGTATTTGGGGAAATTAGGCCTCCAAAAATGGACGCTACTTGATATTACCCGCTTTCCATAACCAGGAGCATTTTAGGCGCGTATCACTTGCGAAAGCGTTCCATCCAGCTGGTCCCGGGAGATCACGAAATCTCACGAGAATTGTGAAATCACGCATAATTTCATCAGTATACACAAGAACAAGCAGGGAGAAAAACGGCAACATGTAGAAAGAATGTTCTTTAGTTTCACACCACCTACAGACTTCAAACCCGTCACAGGTCATGTATTTTTTCATAGTCAAGCAAACGGAAATCTGCACATATCCTTTTATTTTGAAATTTCAGGGTATTTTACTTTTCAAGAAAGCCTGAGTTCCTGTCTGGTCCAAACTAAACTGCTGAGCCTGACGTGTTTTAGAAACAAATTGCATAAAAAAATAGAACTGCCGCTTAAATTTAGGAGAGGGCCGCGACACTACGCTTCTGATACGCGTTCAATTCGCGCTGCTTTGCGCCCGGTGTAAACGGTCCCACTGACCTTGATGGCGGCTATCAGTCACGTATTACGTTAGGTGCCCATTATTCTTCCAGTGGAAAGAAGGTAAGAGTGAATTTGACAGGAAAATGACACTAAAGGTCTTTTTAAAAGCCTGAATATCATGACAAATACTGAGATTTCTGTTTTTACACATCTACATGAAAAGTCCTGAAAAATAACTGATATTTTACAAACTGTAAGGAGTGGATTATTTATTGTAGTTGTATGATTTTCTGGACAGTTTGAAAAAACGTTAAAAAAAAAGGTGACACAAAAACCATAAACCAAAAACTTTAATACAAACCAAACTGTAAATTTTGAGAACAGTTCCTTGTTGTTATACTAGAATTCTAAGCTTCATGACCAGAAAAATACTCATTTGCAGAAACAAAAAAGGTTAATGACAAATAAGAGATTTATTTAAATGACTCTGAAACTACTTGTAGCACCAGTGGCTCCTAAAACCGACTGATTTAGTTTTAAACTATCTGCAAACTTCTGGCTCTTTTAATGAGAGAAAAGTTTACATCTGATCTAAGACTTGTGGAACAGAAGAGACCAAAGTGAAGACAGATGCTTTTCAGCTGATCAAGAAGTCTTTTGTAAAATAACATATCCCAGAGTTAAATGTAAAATATGTGCGATCATCTGTCTGCCAGCATTCAGTTCTATCACATGATAAAACACACCAGCTAATTTACAACAGAGTGACCGAGAAAGAAAAGAATCAAGATGATGCAAAAACTTAAAGATGGACTGAAATCCTGGTGAAACACACGACCCCAAATCAGAGGGTCAAAATTCTTCCACAATGAGGAGAGACTCATAAGACTGATAAAGAAGATGCATTTATTATTTATTTATTTACTAACATTATCATGTATTGTAGTTAGTCTGAGGATAAATTTATCTGATTTCAGTTCCTAATATGAACAATAAGATATATATATTATCTATAGGTAATTTTAGTATAACAGAACTGGATGAAACCGTTTTGTACCAGCTGACTCATAACAGCACTGTACACTTCAATATATCTCTTTATTTTAGGATTTCTTCTGAAACAAGTGATAATACTTCATTTTACTTTTTCCAGTCAGTCCTTAAACGTCCATGTTGTGACATCATAACTGACGGTTTTACTGTACCTGAATGATGAGTCCAGGCGCCATGGACGTTAAATCCTCTTGTAGAGTCAACTTGAGGTTTTCATCAATTTGGTCTGTTTGACAAAAGCATTAAGTGTCTCAGTCCTTTTCAGACACGGGATGCAACAACTTACTTCTGTCATTTGTCAACACTTCATAACAATTCCTCAGATTGTTTCCTAACTTTCACTAAAACCAACACATCAGGTGAAAAAAAGTGTCAAACTGGCCACAAACTGAACACACTGCACGAGTCTTCCTGCACATACAGTCAGGAAGTTTATTATCAGGTAACTGAGTGTGAAAAATTGGACACAGACAAACAGCATTCTGAAATCACATTGTTATTTCAGCAGACAAGGTAAGAACTAAGTGCTGGACTTGTAACCTGGATCCATCAAAATGCTACAATTTACAGCTGCTGGTGATTATCACACTTGTAAAGTAAGTAAGTAAGTAAGTAAAACTTTATTTATATAGCACCTTTCAAGATAAAAAACACAAAGTGCTTCACAACAAAGGATAAAAGCATTACACATATGAATAAAACCACTAGAACAAATTAAAAGCAGATTTAAAAAGATATGTTTTAAGCTGGCCTTTGAAAGCAGCAGCAGTTCCACAGATCTCAGTGATAAAGGCAATGAGTTCCAAAGTTTCGGGGCCGCCACGGAGAAGGCTCGGTCCCCTTTTGTTTTCAGTCTAGAGTGAGGAACAGACAAGAGGTCCTTTGCGCATGACCTCAACACTCTGGACAGAGTGTAGGGGATCAAAGGTTCTGAGATGTACTCAGGGGTTTGTCCATGTAGAGCTCCCCATGTCAAGACAAGGATTTAAAATTTTACCCGGTAGGAAATTGGTAGCCAGTGAAGTTCCATAAGAAGAGGAGTAATGTGGAGTAATGTAAACAACTACAGAACTCGATGTAAATAACTGTGTAATGTCAAACTGACAGTAGTGTAAAGATTTATCAAACAATAATAAGTAATAATAATAATAATAATAATGTTACTTTTTTTCATACTTATTCTGAACTGAAAGTTACAAATTGGAGCTTTCAGGAAGAAATTTACACTTATTATTTCAAACTTTTACACGGAATGATGTCACTTCAGATGGCTGAAATACAGAAGACAATCAACAAATTCCACTGTGTCATTATTTGATATACATTGGCTTGCAAAAGTATTCGACCCCCTTTTCCACATTTTGTCACATTACGGCCACAAACATGAATCAATTTGATTGAAATTCCATGTGAAAGACCAATACAAAGTGGTGTACACGTGAGAAGTGGAACGAAAATCATACATGATTCCAAACATTTTTTACAAATAAATAACTGAAAAGTGGGGTGTGCGTAATTTTTCAGCCCCCTTTGGTCTGAGTGCAGTCAGTTGCCCATAGACATTGCCTGATGAGTGCTAATGACTAAATAGAGCGCACTTGTGTGTAATCTAATGTCAGTACAAATACCCTGTGACGGCCTCAGAGGTTGTCTAAGAGAATGTTGGGAGCAACAACACCATGAAGTCCAAAGAACACACCAGACAGGTCAGGGATAAAGTTATTGAGAAATTTAAATCAGGCTTAGGCTACAAAAAGATTTCCCAAGCCTTGAACATCCCACGGAGCAGTGTTCAAGCAATCATTCAGAAATGGAAGGAGTATGGCACAACTGTAAATCTACCAAGACAAGACTGTCCACCTAAACTCACAGGCCGAACAAGGAGAGTGCCGATCAGAAATACAGCCAAGAGCCCCATGGTGACTCTGGACGAGCTGCAGAGATCTACAGCTCAGGTGTGGGAATCTGTCCATAAGACAACTATTAGTCGTGCACTGCACAAAGTTGGCCTTTATGGAAGAGTGGCAAGAAGAAAGCCATTGTTAAAAGAAAACCATAAGAAGTCCCGTTTGCAGTTTGCCACAAGCCATGTGGGGGACACATGTGGAAGAAGGTGTTCTGGTCAGATGAGACCAAAATACAAAACGCTATGTGTGGCGGAAAACTAACACTGCACATCACTCTGAACACACCATCCCCACTGTCAAATATGGTGGTGGCAGCATCATGCTCTGGGGGTGCTTCTCTTCAGCAGGGACAGGGAAGTTAGTCAGAGTTGATGGGAAGATGGATGGAGCCAAATACAGGGCAATCTTGGAAGAAAACCTCTTGCAGTCTGCAAAAGACTTGAAACTGGGGCGGAGGTTCACCTTCCAGCAGGACAACGACCCTAAACATAAAACCAGGGCAACAATGGAATGGTTTAAAACAAAACATATCAATGTGTTAGAATGGCCCAGTCAAAGTCCAGATCTAGATCCAATCGAGAATCTGTGGCAAGATCTGAAAACTGCTGTTCACAAACGCTGTCCATCTAATCTGTCTGAGCTGGAGCTGTTTTGCAAAGAAGAATGGGCAAAAATTTCAGTCTCTTGATGTGCAAAGCTGGTAGAGACATACCCTAAAAGACTGGCAGCTGGAATTGCAACAAAAGGTGGTTCTACAAAGTATTGACTAAGGGGGCTGAATAATTACGCACACCCCACTTTTCAGTTATTTATTTGTAAAAAATGTTTGGAATCATGTATGATTTTCGTTCCACTTCTCACGTGTACACCACTTTGTATTGGGCTTTCATGTGGAATTCCAATAAAATTGATTCATGTTTGTGGCTGTAATGTGACAAAATGTGGAAAAGGGGGCCAAATACTTTTGCAAGCCACTGTATACTACCAGTAAAAAGTTTTGAAAAAGTGTGTCCAAACTTTTTACTAGAAGTATAAATTGTTACCTCCTCTTGATGATCTCTTACAATAAACAACGGGTAATGGGATGTTTCCACTTTCACTCCTTCACAGTTAGTCGTAAAATTAGTTCATTTGCTTCTAATTATGTGGCTTTGCAAGTCAACTGTATGTCATTACTGTGTGTACATTCTGGGGTCTATGTTTTGGTAGGCAGCGAATAACATTTACAACAGAAGGTTAATATTTTCTAATTAGTTGGATTACACTCAGAACACTCACCAAACAGGCCGATGTAAACCTCCTGTAGGGAATGAACGCTGCAAAACTGGTTGAGCTCGTGATGAACTTTGTTGAATATTAGAGCTTTGTCATAGTCTGCTGTGAAGTTCCTCACTATGTCGTACACTGAAGAGAGAAACAACGACTCGAGTCACACAACAGCAAACACAGATACAGATTATTCTGCAGCAAAATAATATGTGTAGTTATGTTTCATGTTAAAGACTAAAGATGTACGGTCTACCTGCTGATGGAATGAGGTAGTTTACCACTTCTATACGGTCAAAGTAAATCATCACTCCTCCACTGAAAGAAAACATCAGGCATTAGGACATTGGGTGTTACGAGACATGAGGGTGGCCGTAACCTAATGAGTATACTAGTGGTGCAACAGATTAAAAAACTCCTGGTTCGGATCGGATCACGGTTTTGCGTCATGGATCGGATCACTTTTCGGATCAGCAGAAAGAAAAGCAAATAAAAAGACATAACATTTTTGTTTTAACCCTCTGGGGACCAAGGGTTTTTTGGAGAAATAAACTTTTGACTTTTTTTTTGTTTAAATGCTACTAAAACACCACCTTTCAATGCCCCATAATGTCCTATACCTTGTTTTTTTTATTTTGAATTGAAATATCATAAACTGCTGTGTAAATGAGGCTCCTTTGCTTGAAATAAAGAGTATTAGAATAAAAAATACAAAAAAAAATTAGGCAAAAATTAGAATATCACACTTTATTCAAGAAAAACCCACACTAAATATCAATGAATAGGAAAAACAAAATTTGACAACTGCGCGTAATGCGCAAAAGACAAAGGCACTGATTGGAACACCGACTTTGACACGACACTGTATCCCTTGTGAATGGGCTAGAGCGATGCCGGAACTACCGTCTGAAAGCTTGGATTCTCCTGATTTAGAGGGGAAAAAATTAAGTTTCTATCTTTTATGGTTCGGAAGCTATGTTCGATTAAACACAACAAGGTCCCTGGCATCGTCGACGATGACGGCGTCCCCGTAGCGTTAAAGAGGCCCTTCCATTAAAAACGGTTTTTCTACCACAGATGTTCTTACCTTCATAGTGGGTGTGAAAACAGGTCAACAACTTCTCTTTCAGTTTTAATCTCTCAAACTACGCAAGTGGCGATGACACCCGAGTTCGATTGGCCTGTATTTGTTTTGTCACAACTCCTTTGTTAGTATTCGACAGCTCCTGCAGTTGAAACCACGCCTAGCATGCTGCTGGCTAAAAGCTGTAGCATAACACGTAGCAAACAGGAAGAGAGAACGTGTGCTGTTGCCATGCGCAGCAGGGCAGGAAACAGTATACCTTGCTCTCATAGGCTAGTTTGTTAGCCAATCAGAGTCCAGCAAATTCAAATAATGAATATGAACGAGCTGCTGCCCAAAGCCTGACGGAACGAGCCGGAACCAGTCAAATTTACTGCAGATAGAGTGAATGAAGGTCTGTTAATCAGTGTTTGCTGATGTTTTTTACATATAAAATGTTTCATACTACAGGTTAATACTCAAGAAATAACCACAAAGTCCTGAAATGTGTATGAAATGGCCTCTTTAAATCCCTTGTTTTGCACAACAGAGTACGGCCTCATGTCTGCAGCTATAAACATCAATAGCATTTGTTATCGCTTTAGCTCGGTCGGATTGTGCCGCTAAAGGCTGTTTAAATACTGCTGTGATTAGTGGTTGTTGCGCTGCGCATCTGTGTTGGATCACGTCACTGACACGCCAGGATGATGTCACTTCAAATGGGTACGTAATTGTTTTGTCCACCACCCTTCTTCCGTCATCACTGTATTTTACAGGGAAGCCAAGATGCTCCCATACAGGTGACTTGAACGATGCAGGTGGTTTTTTTGAGCTCCTCTTCTCCGCTAGACACGAATACCGCTGTGCTGTTCTCTTTTGAATTGAACAAGTGGCGCATCAGTCCTCCACGTGAACACAACTCTTTATTTCCTCGGCTGATCCGCGGACCATGTGCGTGCCGAACCATAGGGAGAAATCCGTGGGGATCATGTCTGAACCATTGCACCACTAGAGTATACAGTATATATGAGTATGGCTATACTATTGTATGTATGTCAGGAGGTTGGGGTTCGAACCCGAGTCCTGACTGGCTACGAGTCAAAGAATCCTTAGGCAAGATACTGAACCCTGAAACTGCCCACTGCTCCTCCCAGATGAGGATGGGATAAACGCAGAGCCATAATTTTCCCAAGAGGGATTAATAAAAGTATAAATTATTATTATTTCTATTATTATTATATATTTTCATACAACTGCAGTGTGAAATGAAAAAAAGAGAATTATAAGTCTGGATGACAGAAAACTGGTGCATTGAATCTGTTAGGACTTTATTGTGTTATGTCAACATGTGAGCATATTGTGTCCAATCAAAACAACAGTCACCTTGTCCCACAGGGTACGTTCTTCACTTCATCCGTCTGCAGAGTGGTCTGGCAGAAAAGAAAAACTGGTTATTTTCTCGTGTTCTTTATCGCTAACTTCTAAGTTCACTGCTAGACAAAAACCCAGAGAAGTGCAGCTAGGAGTAAATCCATCAGCATCATATCAAACAGTCATTTGATATTCATCCAGCTCATTGCAACACCACCATAAACTGAGCCAACATAAACTCTACAGTATAACTTTCTCAGTACTTAACACAGAGCTGTCATACAGGATGTGTAGATTCAGTCTTAAGTGGGTGAGATAGTAGCTGAAAGGGTTTTTTTCTCCTGTTCTTGGACAACACAGCTGTGGTGAACTGCTGTCTCATCCTCTGCAGCCCCTAATGCAGCGCAGATTACAGTCAGCGTTCTGTCCGTTTCTGGGAAGCATTCAGTTTCCCTGCAGTGGGATTTCAACTGGCATCCAAACACATCTGGAACACATTCATATCACCTCACAATGCTAACGCAACAACTTGTGGATTTGTTTTGTTCTCGTTTTCTTTAATACAGAACAGCTGCACGCATTTGTGACACACTATCTGTCCTACAGTGGATCTCAGAATGTGAATACTACATGAAACTAACATTAAATATATGGATATATTTTAAAGAACTGTTAGGAAGTGAAATGCTGGAGCAGTCTAACTCAACTTTACTCACCTGGACAGACTTGTAGGTGGTGATGAACGGAAGCATGAGATGGAAACCAGGGCCGCTGGTTGCGGTGAGGAGAGCTCCTCCCCTGGATTACATACAAACACACATATTTTATACATACTGTATAGTCACTGGCTACTTTATTAGGTACATTTGTTCAGTTGTTGGTTAACACAAATAGAGAATCAGCCACTTGGCAGCAACTAAATTCATTTAGGCATCTAGACATGCTGAATTTCAAACTTGAGCATCACAATGAAGAAGAAATGGGATTTAAGTGACTTTGCATGTGGTGCCACAAAGGTTTATCTGAAACTGAAATAATAATAAACTGGGATTTGGCTAAATGTTTTGCTGTTGTCAGTGAAAACAAACAGACTGATTCTACATGACAGACAGGAAACAGCAGCTAACATACTCACTTGTTACAACCAGAGTATAATAAATACCATCTCAGACAACATAACAGGTCAAACCTTGAAGAAATCAGACTACAGCAGTCGAAGATCCCGTTATGTACCACTGCTGGTGGTATTATGGTGGGGGTAATGTGTTCTTTGGGTCCCTTAATACCAGCTGAGTATTGTTTAAACACACTGTAGTCTACCTGAGTATTGTTACAAACCATCTCCATCTGTTTATTCTGAGGAATTTTACAAAGAAGAACTTTTGCCTTGGATGAACATCCACATTAACAGAATGTATTGAAGACGGAAAATCTGGGTTATACTCTCCTGCTATAAAAAACAGCTTTTCAGTTCTAGTGAGATTTTTTTTTCTGAAGGCATCACACAGCTGGCATGAGGGAGATGTCGTAATTCCACGTTGAGTAAAGTATTCACGGTGCTCAACATTTAACTGTTATTGTACTTATGTCAGAGCACTCGTGCTAAAATCTTTGTAGTTTCACCATTAAGACACACACATTCTCAGACCAGAGTATTTACATCCTGCAGACTCACCTGTAGTACACTCCTGTGTGCCCTTCATCGATCTTGTGCACAGAAGCTAAGAGGGCAGCTCCTCCAAGAGCAGCAACTATAGAAAAGATGGCACCCCACTGTGCCATCCTGGCAAGCAGACAATAGAAAATTAACAAAAACAATTCAAATACATAAACTTCCTACCAGCCAGTCAACACCTGAGCTGTGCTACAATAACACTAATGATCAGCCGTCTTGCTCTCATCGGTTTATCTCTCTTTAGCGCAGCTTGGACAGCAACTTTGTTTCTCTTAGAGGCTCAGTTTCAGAAACATAAGCTCTCTGGAGAGCCATAAAATAAATAAGAACTTTTACATGTGCAGTCCATTAAACATAGAAATATATAGAGGAAAAAAATCCACATATATTTTTGTCTTTAGCAAGCTTGAGCTGAGTGAGGCAGAGCAGCAAGCAAGATTTATTTGGGGATTTGCAGATACAATCTGCTAAACCTTATGTCACAAACACAAGCTTTGTTTCACAATCAGTGTTTCATCAGCACATTTTAAACCCCTTTGTGACATTTAAAAATTGATTTCTCAAATTTAGACATTTAAAAAATGTAATGTATAAAGCTGGTAAATGCTCCTCTTAATTGAAAGGAGCAAATTAAAAACTATTTGCTTTGTAGAAAAGCAAATAAAGCCTGCATTAAAATGAATTAATGTACATGCCGAAAGGATGAGGCGATTGTAAATCCTAAATTACGAGTATAAAAGTGTTTTAATATACTCTGTTTCTTTGATTCATATAAAGTTTGATTTAAACGCAAACACTTGAATAGAATTTGGATCAATGGGCTTCGAAGCTAATAGCATTAGCACTATCAATCCGTTGTGTAAGTTACAATGAATATCTCAAAGACAGAAACCGTTTTAAAGTCACACACCTGTTTAGTTGTTATCCAGATGTTTCAAACCTCACCCGAGTGTCAAACCTCGACATGAAACAACATATTGAGCTTTTATCAAACTACAATTTAGCAATAAAACTTCAGCACGTCTACTTCTAATTCACGGTACGTTCATTTTCAAACCGAGAGTGAAGGTCGATACAAAAGGTCACAGATTTGTCTTGTTTTTCAGGTCTTACCTGTAGTTTTTATCTGAGATTACAGGAAAACACAAAATAAAAGGAGCTTCTTTTTCTGTTTATGCTTTGGACTGCTCAGCGACAACAGGTTAGCATTAGCACCCCCTGGTGGACTGTCGCCAAAACAGCCATCTTTGTGTGCCTGTTTTGGGCCTCATTGCAAATAAATACAATTTAACTAAATTGTATGGTTTTTTTGGCAAAAATTTCTGTTTTTATTTATAATTTACCAAAACGTTTCATGTTGAAAATTATATATACCCTCCTCATTAATCAACTAAAAACCTTGATTGGCTACAGCAAACCTATTTTTTAATTGTTAACAAAACTTATGTTGCGTCTCCACCAGTAGTTTTGTTCATTAATCTTATACAAGGACCTTCAAAACTTTGACAGGGGAGGGCATCTTTGCTGTCACCTCAATATTCCTCCCTCCACAGTTCTCTGTCAGATTCAAGTGAGATAAGTATGGATGGATGGATGGATGGATGGATGGATGGATGGATGGATGGATGGATGGATGGATGGATGGATGGATGGATGGATGGATGGATGGATGGATAGACATTATGTCTTTTCTGATTTTAATTAAAGATCTTTCAAACATATAATGTCAGACAGTCTGTTAGATACAACAACATGCTGTGTGTAATTCAGGGTCAGGTTTTAAATAAATGTAAGATGTTATTTTGTAGCATAAATCCCAAAACTGAACCCTGAGGGACCCCATATGAGTGATTAGTGGCATGACAAGGTTTGTTTTACATTATGGGAATTATTGTTATTTCATTGAGTTTATTTTTATGTTTTTTATAAATTTTATTCCCTAAAATTATTGTGGAAGGCCAACAGCCTAAAACATGTATCTACCTTCCTGTCACTTTAGGTTAATTTTGGCAAAATCATCACAATAAATAAATAATCCAGAAACTGTCACATTATGATATACAGGCTCTTCTCATTTATAACAGCAGGTGGCGCCTGTCTGACGTGACATTTTTGTATATTTGTGTATTAGTAAGAGTCGGTGGTAGAAATCCACCAGGATTGTGCGTGGGCCACAGTTAAACACATACTGACCAAGTACTGTGCCAAGCTTCATGCTGCAGTGAACCGACTGGGAGTGTTTGAGTGTCAGACTTAAAAGGCGTGGCAGTGGGCTGATCCAGGCTCACTGAACGGTGGAAAACATCACACACACCAGAGTCCACTGACCTGCCATCATCTGAACCCCGGAGCAGACTAACAAAAGAGCGCTGGTGTCATTTCCCAGCAGTCACATCTCCCTAATTAGGATCTGTTCAGTCTTGATCCTGATCCGGCTCTGAGCTGTGGGTGTTCCACACAGCGGGCACGGCCCTGGGGATGCGCTGAGGTGAGTTCAAGCTGCTGCTTTTTGTCTTTAGTTTTATCGAGACAGAGATGATGGAACGACTGGGCGTTGTACGGCGTCCCGCCGGCGCGTGCATGAGCACCGTGTGCGCCTTTTACTGGATCCAGTCTGAGAGATGCTGTTCATCCTGCCTCTTGTTTACCGTGTGCTTGATCATGAGGACGTTCCTCGTTCTCTTTTCATGGCCTAAAATATGCAACATCCCAAAACAAGAATAAAAGCTGCACCGTGCTCTCGCGCACATCAGTTTAAGTCACGGCTATTAACTTTCAGAAATGATGCCAGAACCGTAAGGTGATATTCATTGGGCTCATTTTATATGAACAAAGTAACATGTGATGTCTGCGCTTCTGTCGCGCTTGTGATGGTTTTATTGTTTCCCGCTGGTTTCGGCGGTTCATCAGCGGTTCGGACTGTGTCCGGTTCGTGGAGGGAGATGCGATATGCTCGTTTTACTGCACGTTTCTTCGCAGTCACCGGTCGTGCAGCGCTGAGCAGCTGCCGCTGGCCTCTGATTGTAAGTTGGAAGCCATTAGTGAAGCCTGCTGGTGCTGATGCTGCAGCGCGCGCCAGTGTTGCCAGGCAGCCATGCAGCGCGCGGGCCTCCGTCAGGAAGAGAACGCAGGATGCAAAATTTAGCAGTGAGGATGAGATGTGGGTTTGTAGAGTCCGTGTTCTTGGTCGTATGGTTGTTGTTTTTGTTCCGCAGTCCTCTGAATGCGGTGAGTAGAAACACAGACAGTAAGAAAACACAGACATGAGACCTTTTATGTAATAACCTGAAACTGACTCCAGAGGCCATTGATATTTAATATTGGTGTTTCATTGAAATGTTTATAAACAAAAGAAGACAAAGTGAAAAACACTCAGGAACATGCACATTAGTTATTTTTTTAGCATTTTCAACCTCCATTTAGGTTTGTAACATAACACACTGTGTCCGGCTTGGACAACAGAGTGAACAGGCAGAGAAACAGGTATGATAATCACTTAGTGAGTAAGGAGTGAGAACATGAACAACACCAACAAGAAAAAGTTATATGTAGCCTATAAGTTGTATGGTTACACAATCTGAACACATTTCAAACCCTAAGATATGTTTTATTTTAGCATAATGTCTTGCATGTATGTATGTGTGTGTGTGTGTGTGTGTGTGTGTGTGTGTGTGTGTGTGTGGGGGTTTGTATTTCTGACCTCCTGGGGACCCGTTTCCTGACTTTTACTATCTTTCTGGGGTCCGAGGGCTCTTGTGGGGACCTAAGCCTGGTCCCCATGAGGGGGACTCTCCTTTTTAGGGTTAGGGGTTAGGTTTATAGGTATGGTGTGAATAGAGTTTTAGTTAGTCTTAGGGTTAGTTATAGATCAGTAATGGTTAAGGTTAGTAAAAGGGTTTGGGTTAGGTATAAATCTAGTTACTAAAATCAATGGAAGTCAATGGACGGTCCCCATAAGGATACCAAAACACACTTGTGTGTGTGTGTGTGTGTGTGTGTGTACATTTCTTACCTGCAGCAGCTACAAGCAGAAAATCATGAATTTATTATCCCAGGAGACAACGAGCATTTCCTGCTACCATCTATCTTGAATCAGTGTTATGTTTGCAGTGCATGAGTTACACTCCTGCCAAATCCTCCAGCTCCATCCCAAAGTCTCTATAGTGTTAAATAACACTGGTTTGGTTGGGACAACAGGAGCAGGATCTGCCCCAGACCATCACAGCCTCTCCTAACCAGCAGCCACTCACGCAGGTGCAGACTGGTGGATTGTCCAACTCCAACATGACCCACAACCACTTTGACTACCACTGTGGTACTAGAGGACTAGACACAGGTTTAGGCAAGACCAAGATCTGACTGGTGACCTGTCCAGGGTGTAACCCCGCCTCTCGATCAACAAGGTTGATCCAGTGTTTGAGGTCATCCTCCACCCATGAGTTTAGTTTTTGTTGGCAATAGTTTATTTATTTATTTATTTATTTATTGTTTTATTTAAATATACTGTAACTTAGAAGTGGATGAACATTTCAGACCAGGTTGGGAATGACAGTCGGTTAAATTTGGGGAGTGATCTGGATCACTGTCAGGATGAAGAAATACTATGAAGTGTTTGTTATTATCATGAGAGCACATTATAAAGGAAATGAGCTGGCGGAGGTTCTCTAAGTGCTTTTAAGGAATAGAATATGATTGAACTATAATAAACCTTGCAGCCTGGTTGAATATTGATGCCCAGGTATTTAATGTTTCCAATAGTTGGATTGATCTGATTGTTTGAGGTAATTGTTTGGGCCTTTGACTCTCTTCACCATGTTAGAGCAGCCTGAGATGGACGAGAAGGTATTTATCACCTCAGGAAGAGATGTTAGTCCCTGTAGGATAACAAGATGCATTATATATTTAATGAAAGAGTTCAGAAAGTGAAACTTTATCCTGATTTACTATTAAATTATTAACAACATAAACATTTAGATTTCATTATAATTCCAGCTCAATTTCAGGGAATGAAGAAGTCTCAAAGTCCTTTTTAGAGACAGTATTTTTGTATTTTATGTGTTTTATGTGACACTAAGAGTGTTTTACATCACTTGTCATGATGTTTAACATAGGTTCCACATTGTCAGATGAGTGTCTTTAAACTGAGCCAGAATATTCACATGAACCTCATCAAATACTTTTATACTAACCAAACAGCATGTGTAAAGCGTGGCCGCTCCCAGACAACAGACATGTCTGATGATTGTTTAAATCACTGCATCACTCCCATGGAGACGTAGTTTCTCTTTAAAAATACTTTTTTGTGTTTAAGATCTTCTAATGTTCACTTATTGTCTGGAGACTGTGTTTAATATCAACCCAATTAAAAGATAAAACATGATCCCCTCACCTGTTTCTGAGCTGCTGGATATTAACGTTTCCTCACCAACATTTAAAACAGTAACTGATCATTGAGACGCTCTGATCAGTCGGCTGAATAGAATCTAGTTTAGATTATGTGTCTAACTCAGTTTGTTGGTTTTGTGTGTTTTAATCTGACAAAACTTGTGGGAATTAAAATCCTGACAAAGTATTTGTAAAGAATTGTTTGAAGATTTCTGGGAGTTCTGAAACTCCCATTTCTTTCCAGTTGATTATTCAGCACTGTGAGAAAAGTAACATGATAACACAGAGAGGTCAGATGTAGTGGGGGGATGGGGGGGGGGGTGCACCATGGCTCCCCTGCTGTCATTAGGACCCTCCCTCCCCGGAGAAAGAGAGAGATGTTCTGTCTGTGTCATCAACCCCCCACTAGCACCCCCCCACCACACACACACACACACACATAGTCATGAACTCTATAGACCCAAACCTTCTGTTAGAAGGAAAAAGAAGGTTGCTGCCTTTTTAAAGGGTCTGCTACTTAATATAAGTGAGACCCATCTGACTGTGGATTACACAATAATCAGAATTAATCTTATTTGATGAGTAATTTACTTCCAGCAGATTGTGTCTCTCTAGTGCAAAGAAGAAATAAAAAAATCAAACCAAATATAGCAAAATCACACTGAAGAAACAACTTATTAACTCATAATGCGGATAAGAATTAGAATAATCTTTTTAATTAGAAAACAAATTATAAAGAAAAATACACAACAACATACTTTGTAGGTTTAAAGGCTTTAATATTTGGGAAGTACATATTTGATCCACGAACTCCATTATAGGTTAAATAATCTGCCAGAGTTTCACATTTCCAGTGCAGTGCGCTCCAGTGACGTAGATGAAATCTAATCCTGCTTCTCTTAAATCCTTTAAAAAGGTGAAAAGGGATGAAACGGAGAGAGCAGTTCAGTTGAGGGTTCACAAATCGTAACAATGGTGCTACAAATCAAGTAAGTAATTAAGTCAGTTAGTGGGATGTAGCAGAGGAAAAAGGGCGTGGCGTGTTAAAGACCTTATCTGGTGCCTGCAGCGCACTGTGTGTGTGTTTGTGTATACCGTAGAGGGTTTAGCTCTTCATTCAAGATCCTTACGGTAACTTTTTCTCTTTTTCCAATAACGGAGCTCAATTGCCTCCTAATTTCCTTTTAGTGGTTCTGATGATGTTGGCTGCTTAATGCTTATGGCTGCATCTTATAGAGCCTCACATCCACCAGCCAGGGCCCAGAGGATTACTGCATCCTTAATGTAAGCTAGCTTGTTCACTTTAATGCTTCCACTTAAAGGTTTAATGTTCATTTTATATTTGTAATCAGGAGATTCGATTTTAATGTCAATGCATGATCCAGTGCTAATCTGCATTTTATAAATAAGGATATTGTTTGGAATAATATTTATTTAATAATTGATCATTTTTGGCTGGATGACTTCTGAGTTTTAACTTTATCTGGACTGATGCAGATTATTCTGTAACAGAAAAATGATGAAAACAAAGACCAGAATAGATGTTTTTTCCCTGCTTGTATATAACATCCACGATAGCAGCTTGTTTTTTACAGAAAAAATAAAGATTCTGGTCATATAACTTAATAGTTTATATAATTTCAATAGTTAATTAGTAGTATTAGTATTAAGCATTAGTTAGTTTAATGTTTTATAAATAATATATTCTCAAATGTTTTTACAGATTGTTTAATTTTGAGTCATTTGGTTGATATTATCCTGTTGACCCAGTGGTTTTGGCAGGGTCAAGTTTAGGTCAAGCTGTTGGACAGATGTGTCTGTCTGAAATAAAAAAGTCTTGTAGTTGTTAGAATGTAATTTTACAAATTTAAGCTTTGTTGCCATGTTGTTTACAGACTTATTTAAACTTTTCCCAATTTTATTGTTATTAACTTTAACAAGTCACATTAAAGATACAGTATGTAAGAATTTTATCGTGAAATACTCAAACAACAGTCTAACGTCCCACGATGTTCAAAATAAAGTCACATTGTAACAGATCTCGGACTCAGCCGGCTGGGTGATCACTAGTTTCAGTCATTTTAAAAAAGCTAACCCAGACCAGAATCATTATTTACACGTCCAGACTTCCTGGTTCCATAACGAATCACATGTGAGTCTGCAAGGCTGCCAAGCAGTGGCGGCTGGTGTCATTTTATCCAGGGGGGGCTATAGCTCACAAAATAATCATAAAAAAATAGCAAGCAGATAATGTACTAATGGTGTCACATTAGCATATTTAAACAAATAAAAACAATAAAAATCTTGTGAGGGCTGAAGATTTTCAGGTGTTGTTTGCTTAACTTGTGCTGTACTCTCGTCCTCTGTCTTTGGACTGCTGGCGAATGGTGATGTCCAGCTGATCAGGTCCAAGCTGCTTCACCTCAAGCTTCTCTTGAAATGTTCTCCTCTCAAATGAAAATTTTTTAAGCGACTTCACAGAATTGTTTAATTTCTCCGTCTCCATTTTGCTTTGTTCTCCTTTGTTCGTCTCCATCTCCTGCACAAACTCGAAATCACTCCGCCGCGCCTTGTGACAGTGACAGTGACATCACGGCACGAGGGCAGTGACGTGTAAATCCAGCTGCACTCAGCTTTGGGCGCAGGCTGGCCGCGCCTGAGAAGCTCCTATCTGTTTGTATTGAAGAGACACAAATGCGCATGTCCAACTTAAAGCGAGAGTCTGTGAGCAAAGATTTCTGCGCCCTGAGGAGGAAACACCGCAGGCTCTGACCATAGACAGCATGGATGAATAAAATAACTTCAAACACACAAACTATGTAATATATATCCTATTTATATCAGAAAAATATACCCGTATATTTTGAAGTATTTTATTAGCATTTTTTTTTTTGTGGAGAGTGGCAAGTGGTGGGGCGGCGCCCTAGCGCCCTCTATTGGCCGGCCGCCACTGCTGCCAAGTCTTCAACACAATCAGCTGTAATTCCACAACGAGCAGCAGCAAAAACTAAGAAACCACCACATCCTTCTAACTGAACAACCGAGCTGGATGTGATGGGGCGTTCAAATACACTTAGGAAAACTCAACGCTGAACAAATAGACCTTCAGACATTCCCAAAAATTGAACAAATACAAGAGAAACTAAACGAGGATCAACATCAGAACTGGCAACCCAACAGAAAAATCAGGGAGGGGGTGAGTGGCTGGGAGCGGATGTTTTTTTTTATTTCTACATGAACTGCAGGATTTGATTTTGACAACAAGGTCTAATTCTTACATACTTTAAAGCTTTAAAGCCGGAGGCCTCTGTGAGTTGTAACATTTTGTAAATGGAAAATAGGAACTTTTAAAAAATGTTTCTGCCATTTTGGACTTTTCGTCTTTTTTTCTCAAACCAAGTTGAAAAATTGTCTTTAGAATAAAAACTTTTGTTTCTCAAGACGTTTTTACTATATTCAGAATATTAAGGAGTTGTTTATTTTTCAATGTTTTTTAAGTGAAATCTTTATTTTCATTTAAAGATGGTGAGCTTGTTTTATTTGTCCGTCATTTTTTGCCAGCTTTTATTTGTTTGTAACAAGATAACTCAAAAAGTTCTGGATGGATTTTGATGACATTTTCAGGAAATGTCAAAAATGGTCCAATGAAGGCGTGAGTACATTTTGGGGGGATCCAGATCATCATCTGGATCCAGGAAGTTTTTAAACGATTCTTCATCATTCTGAGATCAGGCTGTTTTTAACATATCTGCATGTAACTCCACAATAAATGGTCCAGGAACTTGGGGTCACTGGGGTCTGTCTGTCTGTCTGTCTGTCTGTCTGTCTGTCTGTCTGTCTGTCTGTCTGTCTGTCTGTCTGTCTGTCTGTCTGTCTGTCTGTCTGTCTGTCTGTCTGTCTGTCTGTTAGCAGGATAACTCAAAAACTAATGGATGGATTTGGATGAAATTTTCAGGAAAGGTCAGAAATAACTCAAGGAACAATTGATTAGATTTTGGGGGTGATTACCATCTGGATCCAGGAATTTTTAAAGGATACAGACATAGTACTTTCTATAATATGTCCACTTGGCGGAGGTCTGCGCTCTCTGAGTGCTTTTCTAGTTTTTTTTGTTTTTGCAATAATTGCAACTCATTTTTCTGTCAATGTTTTTTGTTGTTGTTTACGTTTCAACTTCAACCAAATTCCAAGAATCCCCAGGTTTTGCATTTATCTGATCAGTTTGGCATTTACTGTTTATCAGCACCAAATACAACATCTGTAATTATTCTATCTTTCTCACAGCTTCTCACCTAGTTGTACATCAGCCACTGCACGGAAATAGAAGATGAGCAGATCTCCCACTCCAAAGGGGACCCCAGTGCAGCGGAGTCCCAGTGATGGGGTCCCTGAGGGTCTCCAGTCTCCTCAGCATTCCACCCCAGGCTCTGGACCACAGCATAAGAAACGCATCTCCAGCCTCCTTCAGAGTCCAGTGAGATAACTGCTTGGCCATTTGGTTTTTTATTTGTTTTTTCATTTTCACTTTGTAAAATCTGTATTTAAGTATAAATCTGTTCTGAAATACCTGTTAACATTGGAGCCAGATGCCAGAGTTAATGTTTATGATCATCTGCTTATGTCAGCACAGCCGTGTAGCTGTTGTGATGATAACTATAAAGTGAAAGGAGCAGTGGACAGAGGTTAATTCAGTACATATTTGACATAAGCATTAGGTAATGAGAATTTTTGTTTTTATTTCATCTGGATTTTTTTGTGATTTGAAATTCTTCTTTAAACTTTTAGTGGAAAATAAGACAATCCAGCATTCAGCAGCTTAAATCCAGTAAACTAAACCATCTTAAAAAGATCTGGACAGTGTGATCTGTGATTAGACGTTACTTTAGAAGGAAATAATTCCTTTTCCTTTGTGTTTGTGTGCAGTCTTTCAGAGAAGAGCTGGATGGACTGATCCAGGAACAGATGAAAAAGGGTGGCAGCTCATCCAATCTGTGGGCACTGAGACAGCTGGCTGATTTCATGGTCTCTCATGGCTCTCCCGCTGCGCTGCCAGTCTCACCTTCCAGTATGCGTTAAAAGCTTTTAAGTAAAATCTTATACACTGAGTTATGAACTGTTTTAGCATCATATACGTACATTGTGTAACTGCCAGCTCAAACCACAGATCTACCAAGTCATTTTTGACACAAACAATGTTTTTCAGCCTGTAAATACAGTAGGGGGCTAGTTGTCACACTTTTTACACTCTTATATATATCTTGGAATCAAAACATCATATATAAAAAAAATATGCACCAGATGAAAGAACAAAGTCTTAGGTATAAATTATGTATTCATGTCATTTTCTTGTGTCAGTTCAGAGTTATAAGCAATCTTATAGAGATTGTCACCATGTGACAAGTTGCCCCATCAACGGGTAAGTTGTCACACCGAATTTTGCAACCAACAGAATAAGGACAAAATGATTGTTGTTATTTCTTCAGTAAGTAAGTAAAGTGTATAAAGCACCTTTCGCAGACAAAAAGTAACAAAGTGTTGTACAAAAATCAATAAAATACAACACATGAGAATAAAATTATAAAACACAAAACAGTTTCTTCAATCCCCTTTTAAAACAGTCGATCCCACAGAGTGACAGAGGCAAGGAATTCCACAGTTTAGGGGCCACAGTGTGGAAAGATCGATCCCCTCACGTCTTATAGCTGGTCTTGGGGACCACAAGCAGGTGAAAGTGAATAATTCACTTTTATTACTCATGAAATAACATGAAATAACATGAAACATTATGCAACATGCATTACAAAACTGATACTTAAACTCGTCCTGGAACAAAAGAAAATCTCACTAGTCAGACTCCTCATCTGAGTTGCAGTTTTGGCATAGCTTATGTAGATTGAATTGCCAGGAGTATATACATCTTATGATATAACATGATTTAAAATGAAACATTATGAAACTGTCACTTAAACTGGTCCTGGGACAAAAGAAAACCTCAGCTAGTAAGTTGTCATATGCCTGTGACAAGTTGCCCTAAACGACCATGTCTGCTAATGCTAGCTCTATCTTAAAGTTAGCTTAAATCATAACAATGACTGAGGAATGACTGGATGCCTTAATATCTACTTTAACAAGTCCACATGAAGCTTATCTAAAAAAAATATACAGTAGAGTTAATATTTTTTACTTTGGGTGGTGGAAACTGGTTAATTGGTGCTGATCTCAATTTACAATGTTTTGTCCTCTTCTCACTCAGTACATGAGACCTGACCATTCAAAGGAACAAAAGTAGTTTTCCACTTTTTAGCTGCTCTCTCTAGTCGAGAAGATAATTGCAGTGTGACAACTTACCTATATGACAACTAGCCCCAGTCTCCCCTATATCTCTTGTATTATTATTATTATTATTGTTGTTATTGTTCTTATTATTTTTGTGAAAATGTATCTGATGCTACGACTCAATAATATGGGACATTGCTGCAATGTCAAAGAACCAAAAGTGACATGAACACATGAACAAGTCCTTTATCGTTAAGTTCAATCTATCCTTCCTGTCTGCTGATTTTCTCTCCTCCTCCACCCTCACAGACATGATGATGGTCACGCCCATCAACGACCTGCACGGATGGGAGCCTGGCAGCATGGTGAAAGGGGAGAGGCTGATGCGCTGCAAGCTTGCCAGCACTCATCGGCTGTTTGATCTCTACGGCTGGGCCCAGATCAGTCAAACCAGTCTCACAGTAAGTTTTAAACTGTTTTATATTTTAGTTCTTACTGCTTCCTGTCTTGTCTTCTTACCGGGGTTACTCTTCTTATTTTGCAGCTGCGTGTGAGTAAAGAACAAGAACACTTCTTGGTGCTTCCAGATGGTTTGGCCTACAGTGAAGTGACTGGATCTAGTCTGGTGAGTAAAGTTTCGGTTTATTACATGTTAACTGACTTAAGTATTCTTAAAGAGGCCCTTCCATTAAAAACAGTTTTTCTGAGGTTTCTGTTTAATATTTTAGCTCCACAGGTGTTCTTACCTTCATAGTGGGTGTGAAAACAGGTCAACAACTTCTCTTTCAGTTTTAATCTCTCAAACTACGCAGGTGGTGATAACACCCGAGTTCGAACGGCCTGTATCTGTTTCGTCACAACTCCTTTGCTCATTAGTATTAATCAGCTCGCAGTTGAAACCATGCCTAGCATGCTGCTGGCTAAAAGCTGTAGCATAAGACGTAGCAAACAGGAAGAGAGAACGTCTAACGTTACCATGCACAGCGGGGCAGGAAACAGTATACCTTGCTCTCATAGGCTAGTTTGTTAGCCAATCAGAGTCCAGCAAATTCAAATAATAATAATAATGATAATAATAATAAATAATGAAGCAGCCTGACAGAAGGAGTCGGAACCACCCGAATTTTAATGCAGGTCTGTTAATCAGTGTTTCCTGATGTTTTTTAGATATAAAATGTTTCATATTACTGGTTAATACTTAAGAAATAACTACAAAGTCCTGAAATTTGTATGAAATGGCCTCTTTAATATTATTGGTACAATGTGAGTTTCAATCTTTCTGAATGTGATTTAGATTTTGCTGTGATTTTTACAGGTGAAGGTGAATCTTCTGGGGGAGGTGGTGGAGAAGGGCACCACCAACCTACAAGTTGACACTGAAAAGTTTAGCCTACACTCAGCCATCTACTCAGCCCGCCCTGATGTTCGCTGCCTGCTTCACCTCCACACGCCAGCTACAGCAGCGGTGAGTCAGAGCTGGATGACTACAGCTGAGGATGGCCTTACTTTACAGCCCTGACTCATTTACAGGAGACATCTTTACTCTTTTGTTGACTGTGAGCCTCGTTCATTACCTTTCAAAGCTGACAATTAACTGTCCCCAGGTTTCAGCTATGAAATCTGGCCTCCTGCCTCTGTCCCACGAGGCTCTGCTGGTAGGTGATGTGGCCTATTTTGACTATAATGGAGTCATGGAGGAGGAGGAGGACAGAGTGGAGCTGCAGAAGAGCTTAGGACCCACCTGTAAGGTGAGCAAACCACAAGAGAACAGGCTGAATGAAACACTTCAGCTTTTTGCTACTTTGTGCAGCCCACATGGTATTAAGAAGAATGAATATAGAGTAGACATAATAAGGTGATGTTACCTTAGGCTAAATTAATTATTGAAGCTGTGTAGCAATTATTGTAAAGAAATTTGATATTTTTCCCCTCCTGCATCACAGGTTTTGGTGCTAAGGAACCATGGCATTGTGGCATTGGGGGAGTCTGTGGAAGAGGCCTTCTACACCATTTACCACATTCAGGCAGCCTGTCAAATCCAGGTAGCACACACACACACACACACGCACACCCACAAGTGTGTTTTGGTATCCTTATGGGGACCGTCCATTGACTTCCATTGATTTTAGTAACTAGATTTATACCTAACCCAAACCCTTTTCCTAACCTTAACCATTACTGATCTATAACTAACCCTAAGACTAACTAAAACTCTATTCACACCATACCTATAAACCTAACCCCTAACCCTAAAAAGGGGAGTCCCCCTCATGGGGACCAGGCTTCGGTCCCCACAAGAACCCTCGGACCCCAGAAAGATAGTAAAAGTCAGGAAACGGGTCCCCAGGAGGTCAGAAAAACAAACCCACACACACCCACACACACACACACACACACACACACACACACATACACACACCTTTATCTCACTTTAACTTGACTCCCCACCTTACTCTGAACGTGAAGTTCAGCTAGCTGAACTTTTGATGCTCCAACCAATCAGAGCATCTCACTGTAGTGACGTTACTGCACGTGACTTGAATGAAGGACCAGGAAAAACATAATTTCATCAATGGAAGACAAGCTTATGGCCGATGCACCCGACATCAACGTTATTAAGCAAACAAAGCCAAGTTACTCTCTCGATGTGATCCGCCATTGTTCAGAACATTCAGCAACAGAGGAAGCCCCGCCCACACACTCCGTTTTGCTCAGAAGTGGCAGGCGTTACAAACTTCAATGTACAAGCATCAAACCAGATGCGTTGGGAGGATTGACATTTACAAAGCGTTTAGTGTGAATGCACCATAACTTAGAAATATTTTTTTATGTAATTGTTTTTCAATTGTTTTAGAAATTCACTCATGGTCCTTTCAAGGTCAGTGGTTAAACTAGACGAGACTCCAAAGTGTATTATAAACATGGACACACAGCTGAAAACTGCTGAAGAAGAAATGGTGCAGCTGAATGTTTAGGTGATGTCTGGGTATTTGTCCTTTACTCTGTACCTTTTTTTAAATGTAGGTATAGTGATATTCAGTCAGCTGCACTGCAGTATTATTCATTACAGTAGAAGGACAGTAATCCACCAGGCCGGATGGGAAGCAGGTACAGGGCTGTGAAAAAGTATTTACCTTCTTAAACAGATTTCTTCTGTTTTTGCTTTATGTCACACTAAATGTTTCAGATCGGTAAATATATGTTAATTTTAGACAACTATAATCCATAAAAAAGAACCTGACAGATACATGATGTAGTTTTCAAATTATAATTCATTCATTAAAGGTGGTATATGAAATATTTTTATTAAAAGCAATATTTTTAACAAAATAATACCTCCACGGGATGTTTAGAGGGTTGTAGAATGAAAATAGCCTACAGCATTTCCTTTAAAAATTATATATGAAGTAAAATATTATAAAATAATAATTTTGACGGGCACAATGTTGGCATTTTGTTTACATCTACCAGCCAGTAGTTGGCAGAGCATCGGGCACCATTTTGGGTTGCCTAATACCATAAATACTCCAGCACAGTGAAGCTGGTACTGAGGAGTCTGCAGGTCAAGCAGCTGGAAGCACCGGGGATGTGTGGTGATTATATACCTTATTTACTTGCCATAGTTGATTCCTCTGAGGTTTCCCATGTGATGAGTAAGTTCTGTGTGAAAAGTTTTAATAGCAGCTATTAGCAGCTAGCTAACACGTAGCTGCAGCATGTTGCTAAAGTGGTTGAGGGCTTCGGGCCACTTTTTCGACTGGAAGACACACCAAGGAGGATTTTATTGCTTTTTTTATTTTATTGGATAAGTGGGCGTGTGCAGGATGGTGTGTAAGGAGGACAGAGGATCTTAAGAGGGACTGCAGGAAGTTTTGGAGCCACAGTGCAACTGTGAACTCTTTGCCACGGACTGAATCGATGAGCTTCAAACAGATAGGAACTGCTTTTATCAGAGTCAGTGTGTGATCAGCGGGACTGGAGAGCATGATTAGTGAACACAACTCATGATATTTTATTGTTCTGCTCGGATCGGGGATCCGAGCGGGTTTGGTGAGGAATATTGATCGACTTGAGCATCGGAGCGTGAGCGCACGCGGGAGGGGGGGGGTTAATGAACCTGGCACTCAGATGGCTGAAGTCTTTGTGCCGTGTTATTCTGTTCCAAGTTCCACCTTTAAAACAATAAAGATATCCAAACCAGTCTGACTCGGTGTGGTCTGGAGATGGTTATTAAGCCATTTCTAAGTTTTGGAAATCCGGAAAATCACAGTGAGAGCCATTATCCACAAAGAAAACATGGAGCAGTGGTGAACTTTTCTATAGGAGTGACCTTCAGATCCAAATTACTCCAAGAGTACATCAACATCTCATCCAGCAGGTCACAACATCTCAAGTCCTGCAGGCTTCACTTATCTCAGTTAAAATCTGTGTTCATGATTCAACAACCATCCCAAAATATTTGGGAGAGTACTTTTTGGAACGTGTGTGTCCTAAAACTAACACCGTATTTCCAGTATCATAGTTACAATCAAATTTGGTGGCAGTGTGATGATTTGGGGGCTGCTTTGCAGCCTCAGGACTCGGATGACTTGTTGTTAATGAATTATTCTATAAAATCTTGATGTAGAATGTCCAGCTGAACGCAGCAGGCAGAGCATGTTTTTAAAAGGTTTATTTGGTGGGAAAAGAAAACACAGAGCAGAACAGGACAATGATGAAAAATTCATCTAGTGACCAAAACAGATAAAATCTTAAAAAAAAACAAAAAAAAACAAACTAAGGTCAAATACTGAAAATCCAAAATCCAACAATCCAGATTAGAGAACAGGTGTTGGTCCAGAACCTCTGTGATCATATGACCTGACAGACTGTGCAAAAACAGGTTTGTTATAATCTACAGACTGGAACATGAACAGAGGTGCTAAAGAACAATCTGGCAGTGAGACGCAGTCTGAGACCAGGAGACAGGTGAGTAGACAGGTGAACAGGTGAATGGACTGAATATGATTTAACTGAGGGGGAAATGAGAGCAACATGACAAGATTAGCAGACAAACATAAATGATAAACCTGATTCATGACACTTAGGACTTAAATCTGATTGAAATGCTGTTGCATGACATTAAAAAGCATATTTATGTTTGAAAACCCTCCGGTTTGACTGAATTCTGCAAACAGTGGGGCAGAATTCCTTCACAGGGATATGAAAGGTTCATGACGTGTTGTTTCTAAAGGTGGCCGTGCACACAATCAGATGTTGAAGGCAATACCTTTTCCATGTGGGGGCAGTGTTGGTGTGATATCTTTTGGATGTGAAATAAACCTTTAAAAACTGTATTTATTATTGTATTTCTAATTATTTTACTCAGCTTATCTTTGGTATTGTAATAAAATTTTTGTTTAATATTAGAGTGTATAAAAAATAAATTAATTAATTAAAAAATTTGTAAAGAGCAGAAGTATTTCCCTAGCATTGTATGTAATTCACTGTAATATTATAATGATACTCACATTAAAAGAATACTTTTATGCGAGGTGCTGTATTTATATTCATGTAAAAAGACTATGTGTAGTACTTTTTGACAAAAAAAAAACTTAATATATTTTGTCTGGTTTTGCTAGGTGTCAGCATTGTGTTGTGCTGGGGGGGAACACAACCTGATCCTGCTGGATCGGACCACCCGTAAACCGAACCCGACTGGTACTGTCAGCTGGGCCGGCTCCACCTTTGGACCGCTGCATAAGAGTCGCACTGGGGAACATGAATTTGAAGCTCTCATGAGAACTCTGGATAACCTGGTAGGCAACAGTTAAACTGAACAAAGGTGTCTGTTAATGTGACAGTCAAAGATGCCTGAAATAAATCTATTCAAAACATATTTAGAGAGACAGTGTCTTTATTTGACACATGGAGTTTTTCTAGTCTCCTGAGACACACGTGGGAGCCTCTTAATATTTCTCACTGAGTGTAAATGCTTGTGGATTCCAGACCGGGAGTTTTATCTATACAACAAACTATGATGGAAGCTATTGTCATGGATTTAAACATAATAATTGGTGGTCACATTATATACTTTTTAAATTCTTAACAATTTTATTGACATTTAGAAATAGTCTTAAATTTATTTTAAGGCTTGTTAAAGAGTTTAATATGCTGTTCAGGTGCAAAAGCTCTGTTGTCTGCATAGTATAAGTTCTTTTTTTTGGTCAGTGTTATTGTATGAAGTACTTTTGAGTAGTTATTATCTTACCTGCAGTAGTCAGAGCAACTTCAGTTTGGAAAATCAGAGTTAAAAGGAGTTTGACTATTTGTTTCAAAAGGAATTTCATCTAAGATGCTCAAATATAGAAATTGTCTCACAGTGAGCAGGTTTTCATCACAATAACTTCTTGTACCATAAAGCTTCTTTATCTAATGAGGAGAGAACAGAAAACTGCTTTTCCTGGTTTTGTTACAGGACACTGATCTAAGGTCAGATTTCTCCTGAGTTTTCTGATGACGTGAATATTTAGTTGCAACCGTCTTCATTTTTCCATATAAAATCTTGCGGACATAGCAAAACCTGACTGATAAATACTGCAACATTTTCTATTGATTCTCTAAAAAACATAAATGATTTCCTGTGGCTTGCAAATGGAAAGCTTTTGATACACAGGAGTGTAAAAGGTGGATTGTGCAGGAACAGCAGTTTAACGCAGCACTTAAGCTATTTTATGGACTCAAAGAATAAACCACAGACAAGCCCATACGTATGTGATGTTCGTGACAGTAGAATATTATTCTACATAACAGAGTCTGTGCAGAAGAAGTAATGGAAACATGTCCTGTCTACTGCATATATGATGCTAAAACATTATGTTTTTCAGGGTTACCGCACAGGCTATGCTTACCGCTTCCCCGTGCTGCTAGAGAGAACAAGGACACGAAGAGAGGTGGAGGTGCCGGCGACAGTAACGGCCTTCCACAATTTTGATGATGATGGAGTCCACCCAGCACTGAGGCAGCATCCGTTTGTCCAGCGCCAGCAGCAGGAAAGAACCCGATGGCTCAACACCCCCAACACCTACCAGAAAGTCAGTCAGGAGGAAGCGAACCAGGGACACCAGCGCACCACTGTGAGGCTTTGACTTTAAGTCTGGATGATCAGTGTGACCATAATAACTGACGTGCATCTGCTACAGGAACTTTCCAATGTGTCATGTGTAAACCAGAGTCATTTTTACCATGTGTCTTCAAAAATACAGTATAGAGCCATAAAACAAGGATCACTGCAGACTGAAGCCAAGTTACACTGAAAAAAGAAGGCAAAAACATAGAAATCATTTTTTATATAGTACAACGACACAGATGAGTTAATCAAAAAAATATTTGTCAATCAACAGCCTCTTTTCCAATCTATCAAAGCAGTGGTGAAGTTTTATTTTTGTTTTCAGATAATAGTGAAGGCTTGTAAATGTGCAACAGTGATGGAGGTTTTCTTGCATCAAGTGGGAGGAGCTGGAGTCCTTCTCTGCCCCTCCCACCTCTTCTCTCACCTCTTCTCTGCATTGCAGGGGGAAGCCCACCAGCTGTTTGAGGTTGATTACAGAGCAGACTCTGCCTTCTGGTGGCCAAACATGCACACACACTGTTCAACACCTTCTCTTTTGGAAAACTAGTAAAATTAGGTTTACATTTTAATTTCAAGTGTTCCTAAATTAGGCAACCAGATTCATTTTAATCAGCTGTTTTTGATGTGTTTTTTTCTTGATGAAGTGGTTGATAAAATGCAGCTGTAATTGTGTTTGTGTTTTTTGCTTCAGTGGCTGAAGGCAGAGGAGTTGACGCAGGCTGGCAGCACAGCCATCAAGATCGAGAACCCAAACCAGTTTGTGCCTCTTTTTACCAACCCTCAAGAGGTGATAGAAACACGAAACAAGGTTGGTGTTTTACGAAATGTATCAACTCCAGAGAATCAAACATGTTTACAGAAAACTTATGTTGTGATCAGATCCGACAGCAGAATCGTCAGGATATGAAAACAGCAGGACCGCAGTCTCAGGTCCTAGCAAGTGTCATAACAGATGAGAGTCCACCGGTAAATATCCCCGTCTCTTCTGGCTGAACAATTAGTAGAACTCATTTTGGTAACGAGAGGAACAAACTGTGTTTTTGTTTCTCATCAGACACCAGTGAGCCCACCCAAAGTCCCACCAGAACCAGAACCTCCCAACCCCTTCAATCAGCTGACTGACCAGGAGTTAGAGGAGTACCGCAAGGAGGTGCAGAGGAAACAAGATGGTGGAACCAATGGTACGCTTTTCAGTTCAACTTACTGTCACATGACTTTAATAAATCCATTTGATATCTTAATTCTAAAGAATAAACAAAACAAAAATAATGTTTTAATCTGGCCAATAAACAACCACATTACTAAATATCTACTAAAACCAAAGAAAGGAGAAACACGAGTTCAAAATTATCACTTTAATTTGCATATTTTTTATTTACCAACTTCAGTTTCTAAACTTATATGAAAATATTTTGCTGTTTTTTGCTTGTTCTGTAATCGGGTCTCTAGATATTTTTAGCAGAATTGTGCAGTAAAATCAATTAATTCTGTTTTCTCTCTTATGCACTTTGAATGATTTCATGTCTTGTTCTAACTTTACTGATTGATTCAGTCTTGCAGTCCAGATCCACTAAAATCAGTTTTTTTTCTGTGCTGGTGAAGCAACAAGATACTTGTCAAAAACTATGAAACTAGAATAAATCTTCGACATTTATTACAGATTATTGAATTTTCTCTTGGCTTTGAAAAGATATTTGAACATTGTTTTGTGTTCAAATGTTCCTTTTGTGTTAAAATGATGCAAGTAAAACTGTTGGTCGCTACCATCGGTTATAATGTTGATAGCAAAAATTGTCCAAAATGTCTTGATATGCTGAAACATAAAGATTCACCAGTAGGTTCTACTGCAGAGGAGCAGCCAAGTTCAACCCCTGAACAACAGCCCTTATCATTATCAAACTTCCCAACTGGTACAATGTAACCCCAACAGGAAACACTGTACCTGATTCTGTCAAACTAAAAGCCTCGTATCTGCCTGACAAACAGAGAAGTGTGTTTTGGCACTTCACAGAACACGTGTGCTCCACACTGGCGTTCTCTGCATCACTCACTCTGATGCTTTGCAACAACAAAGTATCAGACTACTCCATAAAGCTCCTGTTGCAGTTTGTTTGCTTATAATAATATTATTATTATTGTGCCTTTGCAGTTGTTAGTGCTGATTTCATGAGGTCTTCACCTTCAGAGCTCAGCTGCTGTTGTTCCTAAATGCGTCAGCCTTTTAACAATATAGTTTACAGTTGACCGTAGAATATTCAGCAGAGACTGGACCTTCTTACTGTTCCCATATTGTATATGATAGATAGTATAGAAATATAGCCTCATAATGGAACAGGTAAACCTGGTAATACTGATCCAGACTCTTCAACGTCTCACAACACTTACACACTGTATGTTTAACTCTGCTGTAGCAGTTTATTTTATATACAAAAGGATCTGCTGCACAAACTCATATGAATCAGATATGTCAGAAGTCTAGCAAAAGGGCGATCACCCTTTGTTCAAAAGACTGTGGGTTCAATCCCCGGCAAGCAACATCGAAGTATCCTTGAGCAAGATACAGAACCCGCCGCTGCCTCGGGGCGGACATAGTCTATCAGGAAGGAGGTCATCTTCTGATCGGGAGCTTGATCCCGTGTTCCGGCAAGAGGCTACGTGTCGAAGTATACTTGGGCAAAATACTGAACCCACAACTGCCCCCTGGGCGCTGCATAAGTTATCTAACCTATGCTCCTCACCTTAAAGTGAGGATGGGTTAGATGCAGAGCTGAATTTCCCCACAAGGGATTAATAAAGGAAAATATTATTATTATTATTATTATTATTATTATTATTATTATTATTATTATTATTATTATTATTATTTAAATTGTTCATCTAGGTTAACAGAACATATAGGTAAAAAGTCATGTTGGAAAAGCCTAAGGTTGGAAGCGATTTTAATCTTTCCTAACAGCTAATCCATGTTTTGGTTGTAGATCACGGTTACACACTGTTTCTTTAAAGAGGCCCTTCCATTAAAAACAGTTTTTCTGAGGTTTCTGTTGGATATTTTAGCTCCACAGGTGTTCTTACCTTCATAGTGGGTGAGAAAACAGGTCAACAACTTCTCTTTCAGTTTTTATCTCTCAAACTACGCAGGTGGCGATAAAACCCGAGTTCGAACGGCCGGTACTTGTTCGTCACAACTACTTTGTTCGTTAGTATTCGGCAGCTCCCGCATTTGAAACCACGCCTAGCATGCTGCTGGCTAAACGCTGTAGCATAAGACGTAGCAAACAGGAAGAGAGAACGTCTACTGTTGCCATGCACAGCGGGAAAGGAAACAGTATTCTTTGCTCTCATAGGCTAGTTTGTTAGCCAATCAGAGTCCAGCAAATTCAAATAAGGAATATGAATGAGCTGCTGACGAAGCCGTCGAATTTTAATGCAGACAGATTGAAAGGTTAATAAATGTTTCCTGACGCTTTTTAGATATAAAATGTTTCACATTACTGGTTAATACTTAAGAAATAACCACAAAGTCCTGAAATGTGTATGAAATGACCTCTTTATAGGGACCAGAAGCGATTTTGACATTTTTGGGCTCACGATTGCCCCGTCAGGCCAAACGCGTAACAGCAGCCTTAATGGTAAGCTCGTGCATGAGGCGCGGATGCTGTACGTGCACTCGCAGCTGAGTCAGTCCTGTATTCCACAATTTGCAGATTTGCAGGCATGACTTCGACTGAGATAATAAATGTGATGTTATGATATTTAAACCAAATCAGCTGTGAGCACGCTAGACAGCTTAAAAATGTTCCTACTACAGGAAATATGTGGAAACTTCTGAAAGCATCAACTTTTCATGGACTCAGATAAGCGTTTGACTCAGATGCAGAACTCAGGCTGGACTCAGATTTCAGAGTTGTTAAAACTGACTTTATTATCAACAGTGATCAAACTCAGGGCCATGGGCAGGCAGAGAAACAGGTTCGGATGACTCCGAGTTTCACAGAGATCGGGAGAGTCCGAAGAGACACAGAAGCAACGAGTGTAATCCAGCAGGCGCTCTGAAGCTTCGGCGGAGAAGCAATGCATGCAAAGATCTTCTTCATGAGAAGATGACTCACTCAGTACAGTCGCTCACAGAACCTGACACAACTCTTTTCCCCACGTATTTAGTAAGAATTCCTTACCTTTCAAAAATGACACTGACTGCGGGTCTTCTCTCATACCGAGATTGTCTCAGCATTTTCCACTTCTCAAATGCCGAACCGATCTTTACCTCCATCGATCCAACTCAAGTTTCACCCTTTTTGTCATGCTGGAAAAACTCTTGGTTGGGTTCTGGGCTGGAGGGTGCTCTCTTGTTCTCGGTAGAATCCGTGCTTCAAACGCACCTGTCTCTGCAGCTTTTGCTGCTAGCAATAGTAAATGCTACACCTGAGCGTGGACATGCATGACATCATTATTAGGCTGCCTCTGGAAAGTACGGTGTCTGTTTGACCCAAACAAGCTCTATTAATAACTGATAAAGTGAATTTACATGCATATAGAGACAACTACTCTTTCTAGTGACCAGGACATTGTTGAAGCATCTATGAGGAAGAAATTGTACAGTTCCATACATTTATTTGTTGTTAAACTTGCTTAGAGTCCCTTTATGGGAAGTTTCACATGTGACTGTGATCTGCACTCTGTTCATTTCTCCCTGCCTCACATATCCAACTTACCACACAGCTGAACCTTCACTCTCCCTCACTGTTTGTGTGTCTCTGTGTGATAGTAGGGGAGGAGGTGGAGAATAACATGGAGTCTCCCCCCGCTACCTCCCCTACAAAAGGCCCTGTGGCCAGCCACGTTCCTCTCTCAGGTGAGGCTTGGCAGAGCGTTGACTGTCTGCTTGGCTTGCCTTCCATTTGTCTCCAGGTTGGACTCATGACTCAGTGCTTCTGATTTTGCATGATTCAAATCCCCCAGCCGTCTCAGTTTCTCCCTCTGATGTGCATCAGAGAGTGACTCTGTCCTGAGCAACAAGGCCATAAAAAGACAGTGAGGAATGACATTTCCATAAAGCAGAGCTTTTATTTTATGTCTCTCACTGAAGTCTCTGTGAGTAAGAGAGTACACAAGGACTTCTGCTGTCTCTCTGTTAAATTACATGTTAATATTTCTGTTCTGTATTTAGATAAATAATTTGTCATGTATAACTGAAAGCAGGAGATTTTTGTATAAACAAAATGTCCCTGTTTTTCAGGAGTTATGAATCAAAACGTCCCACAGAAAGATGCCAAAATGAATCCTTATATCATCTTATCTTTTAAAACGAATGCATAAAATGCAGTATTACTTATAACATTAACATTTAGACAAATGAAAAGCTTGTTTCTAATATTTTGGATTACTGTATATTTAAACTTTCATCAAAATGTTGACAGTGATACAAAACTAAATGCTGAGCTGTATTCAGCTCTGCCAGTGGACGTTTTGTTGAGTGACTAACATCTGGCATGCTTCAGCCCATCAGTCTTTGTACCTACTGTAGCTGTTGCACTCTGTCATTATCTGTCACTCCAATCTGGCTCTGATGCTTTGGTCTTGTCACTCTCGTAAGGAAGTGCAGAGAAACTTATAGAAACCCATGTCTTGTAAGGCAAGCATGTTTATCTGAAGTGACATGTTTGCACGCAGCTTTGTAACTCTACCTAAAGTCTCTTTATTGTGTTTACTGAATATTATTTGCATTGTTTGTTCCTTTTCAACAATATTTCCACCAGATGAGG
>SSNP01000068.1:2607847-2650622 GCA_006937955.1 Pachypanchax playfairii
TATTATTATTATTATTATTATTATTATTATTATTATTATTATTATTATTTAAATTGTTCATCTAGGTTAACAGAACATATAGGTAAAAAGTCATGTTGGAAAAGCCTAAGGTTGGAAGCGATTTTAATCTTTCCTAACAGCTAATCCATGTTTTGGTTGTAGATCACGGTTACACACTGTTTCTTTAAAGAGGCCCTTCCATTAAAAACAGTTTTTCTGAGGTTTCTGTTGGATATTTTAGCTCCACAGGTGTTCTTACCTTCATAGTGGGTGAGAAAACAGGTCAACAACTTCTCTTTCAGTTTTTATCTCTCAAACTACGCAGGTGGCGATAAAACCCGAGTTCGAACGGCCGGTACTTGTTCGTCACAACTACTTTGTTCGTTAGTATTCGGCAGCTCCCGCATTTGAAACCACGCCTAGCATGCTGCTGGCTAAACGCTGTAGCATAAGACGTAGCAAACAGGAAGAGAGAACGTCTACTGTTGCCATGCACAGCGGGAAAGGAAACAGTATTCTTTGCTCTCATAGGCTAGTTTGTTAGCCAATCAGAGTCCAGCAAATTCAAATAAGGAATATGAATGAGCTGCTGACGAAGCCGTCGAATTTTAATGCAGACAGATTGAAAGGTTAATAAATGTTTCCTGACGCTTTTTAGATATAAAATGTTTCACATTACTGGTTAATACTTAAGAAATAACCACAAAGTCCTGAAATGTGTATGAAATGACCTCTTTATAGGGACCAGAAGCGATTTTGACATTTTTGGGCTCACGATTGCCCCGTCAGGCCAAACGCGTAACAGCAGCCTTAATGGTAAGCTCGTGCATGAGGCGCGGATGCTGTACGTGCACTCGCAGCTGAGTCAGTCCTGTATTCCACAATTTGCAGATTTGCAGGCATGACTTCGACTGAGATAATAAATGTGATGTTATGATATTTAAACCAAATCAGCTGTGAGCACGCTAGACAGCTTAAAAATGTTCCTACTACAGGAAATATGTGGAAACTTCTGAAAGCATCAACTTTTCATGGACTCAGATAAGCGTTTGACTCAGATGCAGAACTCAGGCTGGACTCAGATTTCAGAGTTGTTAAAACTGACTTTATTATCAACAGTGATCAAACTCAGGGCCATGGGCAGGCAGAGAAACAGGTTCGGATGACTCCGAGTTTCACAGAGATCGGGAGAGTCCGAAGAGACACAGAAGCAACGAGTGTAATCCAGCAGGCGCTCTGAAGCTTCGGCGGAGAAGCAATGCATGCAAAGATCTTCTTCATGAGAAGATGACTCACTCAGTACAGTCGCTCACAGAACCTGACACAACTCTTTTCCCCACGTATTTAGTAAGAATTCCTTACCTTTCAAAAATGACACTGACTGCGGGTCTTCTCTCATACCGAGATTGTCTCAGCATTTTCCACTTCTCAAATGCCGAACCGATCTTTACCTCCATCGATCCAACTCAAGTTTCACCCTTTTTGTCATGCTGGAAAAACTCTTGGTTGGGTTCTGGGCTGGAGGGTGCTCTCTTGTTCTCGGTAGAATCCGTGCTTCAAACGCACCTGTCTCTGCAGCTTTTGCTGCTAGCAATAGTAAATGCTACACCTGAGCGTGGACATGCATGACATCATTATTAGGCTGCCTCTGGAAAGTACGGTGTCTGTTTGACCCAAACAAGCTCTATTAATAACTGATAAAGTGAATTTACATGCATATAGAGACAACTACTCTTTCTAGTGACCAGGACATTGTTGAAGCATCTATGAGGAAGAAATTGTACAGTTCCATACATTTATTTGTTGTTAAACTTGCTTAGAGTCCCTTTATGGGAAGTTTCACATGTGACTGTGATCTGCACTCTGTTCATTTCTCCCTGCCTCACATATCCAACTTACCACACAGCTGAACCTTCACTCTCCCTCACTGTTTGTGTGTCTCTGTGTGATAGTAGGGGAGGAGGTGGAGAATAACATGGAGTCTCCCCCCGCTACCTCCCCTACAAAAGGCCCTGTGGCCAGCCACGTTCCTCTCTCAGGTGAGGCTTGGCAGAGCGTTGACTGTCTGCTTGGCTTGCCTTCCATTTGTCTCCAGGTTGGACTCATGACTCAGTGCTTCTGATTTTGCATGATTCAAATCCCCCAGCCGTCTCAGTTTCTCCCTCTGATGTGCATCAGAGAGTGACTCTGTCCTGAGCAACAAGGCCATAAAAAGACAGTGAGGAATGACATTTCCATAAAGCAGAGCTTTTATTTTATGTCTCTCACTGAAGTCTCTGTGAGTAAGAGAGTACACAAGGACTTCTGCTGTCTCTCTGTTAAATTACATGTTAATATTTCTGTTCTGTATTTAGATAAATAATTTGTCATGTATAACTGAAAGCAGGAGATTTTTGTATAAACAAAATGTCCCTGTTTTTCAGGAGTTATGAATCAAAACGTCCCACAGAAAGATGCCAAAATGAATCCTTATATCATCTTATCTTTTAAAACGAATGCATAAAATGCAGTATTACTTATAACATTAACATTTAGACAAATGAAAAGCTTGTTTCTAATATTTTGGATTACTGTATATTTAAACTTTCATCAAAATGTTGACAGTGATACAAAACTAAATGCTGAGCTGTATTCAGCTCTGCCAGTGGACGTTTTGTTGAGTGACTAACATCTGGCATGCTTCAGCCCATCAGTCTTTGTACCTACTGTAGCTGTTGCACTCTGTCATTATCTGTCACTCCAATCTGGCTCTGATGCTTTGGTCTTGTCACTCTCGTAAGGAAGTGCAGAGAAACTTATAGAAACCCATGTCTTGTAAGGCAAGCATGTTTATCTGAAGTGACATGTTTGCACGCAGCTTTGTAACTCTACCTAAAGTCTCTTTATTGTGTTTACTGAATATTATTTGCATTGTTTGTTCCTTTTCAACAATATTTCCACCAGATGAGGTACAGGGCGACTCTGCAGCCATTCAAAATGGAGGTGAGAAGGAGAAGCAGGCAACAGAAGAACTGGAGAAAGGGATGAAAGCTCTGTCAACCAACGACACTTCCTCCACTCCCGCTGCTCTGCCAACTAAACTTCAAGGTAGCACCCCTGAAGGTTCACCGTCAAAGTCTCCATCCAAGAAGAAAAAGAAGTTCAAGCCACCATCGTTCCTGAAAAAGAGCAAGAAGCAGAAGGAGAAAGTAGAGACCTGAGCCAGTCATCCAGATGCACCAGACCTCGGTCAAATAAAACCCTTCAGAGTGTGATGGAGCAGTGGATGGAACAAACCACAGCAGATCTATTCAGAATCATTTCAAATGTCATTCAAAGAAAGCATATTTTACAGTACTACCCACTGATCCTGATGTCTGTGGTGATTCATCTGAAGCAGGTTAAGAAGCCCAAGTAATTATTTTGACATACTATTTGACCCACTATTAATTTGACTCACTACATATGATCACTCACACAATGTTTGTATTCTTCATGTCTTGTTTTCACCTGATCTCTTCTTTTCACTTCACTGTACAGGCAATCATGGTCCAGTTCCGTGCTACTGACAAATTTGTTTCATGAGACACAGTAAGGAGCAAAGTTTCCATTATCCACGTGTAGACACTTGACATATATGTAGATTAATATTTTAGCACGTCACATTTGTTCATCGGTATAGACATCTCTTAGCTCTTGGTTGTAGTTATCAGATAGATGTTGCAGGTATAATCTGTGAGTATGGGTGCAGTACATTTAGAAATATGCTGATAGCTACTGATTGTGCTCTGCTGAATGTAATTTTTGTGTAAAACCAATAAACTATTGCAATTATTTCAGCAGAGACAAAGAGAGGAGAAGAAAAGGGAAAGCAGGAATAATATTCTAACAACAAATCAAGCCAATAAAAACACTCTTATTAAAACCAAAAAGGAAAATGCAGAATGATTTTGTTGCTTGTTGATGCAGTCTGAATCCTGGTAACACAATATACCCAAGATACAATACATTCCACTTTTATTTAAAAATATACATGTGCAAAATACCTCTTTCCAGTAATCATTTTCCATTTGAACCAGTAGCTGTAATCACAAGGCTGATGTGTGCTGTTGGCTCATGTTTTTGATTATTTTAAATAAGAATGTTTATGTGAGTGTTGCAAGGTTCCATGTATCAGGCATTAAAAATCAACTTTGGTTTCAACTCAAAGGGGCTTCCTATTCTTGTCTGTTATGCTATAATTGACTGTAGGACAGTGACCACTCTTTTTTAGACTTGCCTATCGCTTAAACATCCAGGTTTTTTAGTTTTTTTTTTTTTAAACTTGGTCACATTTGCAAAAGACCGTTTATGTTTGTGCTACTGTATGTTTTCAATCAACCCCCTATCCCTGCTGAGTCTATCGGGACTAGTAAGACCCAGCTGATCAATCTCTTCCTCTGTTTATTTCTAATTATACAGATGTGCTCCTGCCTTTGCAGATAGAGGCACATAAGAACTGAGACAACAAAGCAGCAACTCATGCAATAAATAATAAATAAATAATACAACATCAATGCTGTTTAATGGATAAAACACACATGTAAAGTGGATCGTTTCTTCAGCTTCGAGCCACTATGTGCTCATTCATGCCAGATTTCTATACCCACATCACACCACTGGTATCTTCCTCCTCCTTCACGTCCTCTACACTGCTTGAGTCCCTGGACTCTTTATGGTTCTTCTATCCATGCAAAAGTGACAAGGTACAAAGATACCCAGTATAGCATTGCTCAAATTCTTTGGAAAAATTTAAGTTTGAGTTATTTTAGATGGTGGAAATTTGCTATTGAATTAGCCCTGGTCTGGATTGTGCTTTGCTTTTCGTCCCCAAATGAATTTCACTTGGATTCTCCAAACTGACATCATTCCAACTGCTGTCCACTACTTCTTAAATACTCATCAGAGATCTCTTTAAAGAAGTTGCAAGGTGGTGATGAAGGTCAACCGAATGATATTTGCTCCAAAAAAACAAAAAAACAAAGCAGGCAGCTCTGTGAGGATCATGTTTTTTTATTTCTCCAGTGCCTTTGAAACAATTCAGCCTGCGCTATTGTGTCAAAAAAAATAGTTGTATGTCTGACCAGGTGATCAGCAGCACAGGAGCAGGACTGTAATCTCACCATTCCTTTTCACTCTGTACATCTCAGACTTTCAGTACAGATCAGAGTCCTGCCATCTACAGAAATCTCTGATGACTCTGCAGTTGTTGGTTGGATCAGAGATGGACAAGAGACTGAGTACAGAGACCTGGTGGACCGCTTTGTGTCCTGGTGTTCAAATAATTATCTCATTTTGAATGCAAACAAGACAAAGGAGATGATTGTGGATTTTAGGAAGAGCAGCAACATGCCAAAACCCATTTCCATCATGGAGAAGAAGTGGAGGTGGTGGAGGAGTATAAATACCTGGTGTTCACCTGGACAAGAAGCTCAGGAAGCTTATATCCTTCAATGTTTGCAGCAAGATGTTGAAGATCTTGTGTAAGTGTGGAGAGTGTGATCACACCTGTAGTCACCTGTTGGGGGAGCAGCATAAGAGGAAGTGACATGAAGAGGTTGAACAGATTGATAAGGAGGGCTGGTTCTGTTCTGGGGACTGATCTGGAGTCTCGTTGAGTTGATTGTCCATCGCAGGATGGTTCAGAAAATGAAAATCATCATGGAGAACCCTCATCATCCTCTTCACAACTCAGTAACTCAACAACAGAGTGTCTTCAGTCAAAGACTTCTTTAGATCCGCTGCAGCACGAACGCTACAGGAGATCCTGTCCACAGTTATAATCGTCTACAATGGCTCCCTGAAGAAGAATTGAGCTACAACAACACTTAAAGGTGGGAAAGAGAATTTTGCCCTGAATGAGAAGCTCAACGGCTTTTTGTCCTTTCTCGAGTAGTGCGCATTAGCTGTAGCCCCCCCCCCCCCGCAACCCTATGGTCTTCTACGAAGTGCACTTAACAGAAGTGGACATAAGGGTTGAGCGTTACGTGCCACAGCATTCTTTCTTCATGACAACCAAAATGGCAGTGCCAGTTGCTGTTTGCACTATTTCGATATTTAAAAAATATTTTAAAACTATTGAAATAAAGGAAGTTGGTTCTTCTGTTATTGGATGAGATTTACACAGTAGAATAATAATGTTCATTAATGCAAGATCTCCATATGGAAGTAGGTCAAAATAAAACATGTGACATGGACTTAGTAATTTTTTAAATCCGCTTGATATTTTTCCTAATTTGTGTCTTTACAAAGGCAGGAAGAAAACGATTTACAGGTTTAATTTCACTGGAGTGCGGGGACAAACAGGTGAGGGGCTCTTAATGCGCTTGTCAAAGGATCTTCATTTCGATCCAAAAACAAGTTGTTTTTTTACTTTATTAAAGAAATATTTAATCACTAACATGTTCGAAATAATATAGAATTGAACAGAAAATAATCACAGTGATCAGAGAGATGGTAAACACTTCACTCTAAAGCTGACAAATGAGCAGGTGCCTGAGCTGAAGATAAATCATCGTTCTGTGATCACATGACCACCATCAATTATCCCTGCGATCACACGATACACTAGATTTCGTTGTTATAATCTCTCAAATTTAAAGTAACAATTAGTACTATATGTCTCGAATAGTCTCCACAAAAACCACATGGATCTGAATTTGTTTGAACAACTAATGAACTGCGAAGTGAACTAGTAAACTAGTGAATTGTGCGAGGAAAAAAACTCATTAAGTGAAGAAAAAATCTGCGCACGAGGACAGAATCTGCTCGTGTGAGTAGATAATATCTGTGCAGAGTTTAATAAACTGTTCTCAGTACTTTTGAATCAAACCTAACGCCATAATCCTCTCTCTCTCTCTCCTGGAGATTTTTGCATAGTATCTGCACTTCCAAGTCGACAGGCTCGTCAAGAAATTGACACGCCGTGTCTGCTAATGATTTCAGACAGCAGGCTTCAACTTTAAGCTCCAGTATGTAAGAATTAGACCTTGTTGTCAAATTCAAATCCTGCTGTTCATGTAGAAAAAAAAACCCTCTGCTCTCAGTCACTCACCCCCTCCCTGATTTTTCTGTTGAGTTGCCAGTTCTGATATTGATCATTTTGTTTCTCTTGTATTTGTTCAATTTTGGGGAATATCTGAAGATCTATTTGTTCAGCATTGAGTTTTCCTAAGTGTGTTTGAACACCCCATCACGTACAGCTCAACTGTTCAGTTAGAAGGATGTGGTGGTTTCTTACTTTTCGCTGCTGCTCGTTGTGAAATTCCAGCTGCTTGTGTTGAAGACTTGGCAGCCTTGCAGACTCACATGTGATTTGTTATGGAACCAGGAAGTCTGGACGTATAAATAATGATTACGATGCAAGCTAGCTTTTCTAAAATGACCGAAACGAGTGATCACCCAGCCGGCTGAGATCGAAATCTGTTACAATGTGACTTTATTTTCAACATCAGTGGGACATTAGACTGTTGTGTAAGTATTTCACTGTAAAGTTCTTACATACTGTACCTTTAAAGTGACTTGTTAAAGTTAAAAACATACTTGTACCTTTAAGAGCAGGAGAAACTCTGACTTGTTTAAAACAAACCTGCTAACGAGCAGGTTAGGTTCACGGACTGTGTTGCCCTGGTAACCGACTCAGAGTTACACTGAAACTGGCTTTGTGAAACCAAAAAACCAGAGTTCTCCGCATCTCGGGCCTAACTGACTCAAGTTATTCACTAAACCTACTTTGTGAAACGGACCCCTGAAAACAAGAAGGGCCTACAAAACAGGAAACCAAGCTCTTCCAAAATAAAGATCACAGGAGAACCCGGCAGAACCCTTGCAGAAATTCAAAAACAAACACCAAAACCTAACAACCCTGACACCACCCTTCCCCGCTTTGCAAACACCCTCCAATTGTCTCATGTAAATGGTGCTTTTACACATTTAAATTCTGTGTAAATTGAGAGGGGAAAGTGTGACACATCAGTAAAAAATAAAATTCCAGTCTGAGGTAGCGCAGTCAGAGGTCCAGCAGAACAGCAGCTTTTCCATCACATGTGGAGACGATACAGAACACTGCGCTGTCCGTCAGACCATATCTGACACTAATTCAGACACTGCAGCGTGGCGGAGTCAGTGTGACGGATTAAACTCACAAACAACTGCTCAAAATAATATTTTTTATTACCACTTCAATCATCTTGGGTTGAAACTTGCAATGCAGCTGAGTAAAACATAGACATTTTTTAAATGTATTTAATATTCTTTTTACTGTGTTCACCTAAAAAAAATAAACAGCAAAAAAGTAATTTAAACAGTTCACGTTATATCCAGAACATAACAACATGACAACAATCCATTTCACACAAATTTCAGGACTTTGTGGTTATTTCTTAAGTATTAACCAGTAATATGAAACATTTTATATCTAAAAAATGTTAGGAAACACTGATTAACAGACCTTTCAATCTCTCTGCTTCAAAGTTTGGCTGCCTTCGTCAGGCTTTGTCAGCAGCTCGTTCATATTCATTATTCGAATTTGCTGGACTCAAGATTGGCTAACAAACTAGCACATGAGAGCAAGGTATACTGTTTCCTGCCCCGCTGTGCATGGTAACATCAGACGTCGTGTCTTCCTGTTTGCTACGTTATGCTACAGCTTTTAGCCAGCAGCATGCTAGGCGTGGTTTCAAATGCGGGAGCTGATGAATACTAACGAACAAAGGAGTTGTGACGAAACAAGTACCGGCCGTTCGAACTCGGGTTTTATCACCACCTGCATAGTTTGAGAGATAAAAACTGAAAGAGAAGGTGTTGACCTGTTTTCACACCCACTATGAAGGTAAGAACACCTGTGGAGCTAAAATATTCAACAGAAACCTCAGAAAAACTGTTTTTAATGGAATGGCATCTTTAACAAAACAATATTTACATGTTATCGGATCATGTTATTTACATGATCTTTTTATTTTTTTGGAGGGGGGGGTAGATTTGAGCAATAAGTCTAATTGTCATATGATAATTTAACTGACAGCAGTTAAAATCTTTTTTTTTTTCAGACTAAACTTTCCCTCTGCTGTTTTAGAACTACAGTTTAATGATGATGAACTACAGACTCCAACAGCTGAACTTAGACTTTAAAACAAACACCAACATCTGGTGATGTTACAGGATTAACAGAATTACACATTCTCACCTGTGTTGAGTTTTCTTGTGATAGAATAAATTACCTCTGTGACTGAATCTTTGTCCACAGGTCTGACATAAGAAAGGCTTCTCACCTGTGTGAGTTCTCATGTGATTTTTTAAAATATGTTCATAAGAGAAGCTTTTTCCACAGGTTTGACATGAAAAAGGCTTCTCACCTGTGTGAGTTCTCATGTGACTAAGTAAATGACCTCGTTGACTGAAACTTTTTCCACAGGTCTGACATGAGAAAGGCTTCTCACCTGTGTGAGTTCTTATGTGATATGTTAAAACTTGTTTATGAGAGAAGCTTTTTCCACAGGTTTGACATGAAAAAGGCTTCTCACCGGTGTGAGTTCTCATGTGAACGAGTAAATTTCCTTGTTCACTAAAGCTTTTCCCACAGGTCTGACATGTGAAAGGCTTCTCACCTGTGTGAGTTCTCATGTGACGGAGTAAATGACCTTGTTTACTGTAACTTTTTCCACAGGTCTGACATGTGAAAGGCTTCTCACCTGTGTGAGTTCTCATGTGACGGAGTAAATGACCTTGTTTACTGTAACCTTTTCCACAGGTCTGACATGAGAAAGGCTGCTCACCTGTGTGAGTTTTCATGTGACGCAATAAATGACCTTGTTGAATGAAACCTTTTCCACAGGTCTGACATGAGAAAGACTTCTTTAGTTTTGGATGGTCTACACTGTCTCTGTGATCTCTGGCTTTTGGACATCTCTGAATTTCTATCAGTTGTTCTTCTTCACTGGATTTTGAGTCTTCATTCCTGCTTCCTTCCTGATTCTGGTTCTCAGCTTCAGGACAGTTCTGAGAGAGGAGCTGGTCCTTGTTTGAATCTGGTTCAGTGTGTTCTCTTTCTTCATCAACAGGACTCACCATGAAAGTTTCTGTCTCTAGCTTCAGTACAAGCTGATCTGCACTGTGACTGATACTAAGATCCTCCTGTTTCATTAAAATCTGTGGAGCTTCTGGTTCTTCTAATTCCTCCTGTGAAGATTGAAGTTCCTGTTGTTCCTCTTTAATCTGTAGACCATCTAGTTCTTCTTGTGGGTGTTCTGATTCTTCCTGGTCCAAACTAGAGCTCATCTCCTGATTACTGACCTGCTGGTCAGTCAGAAGCTCCTCCTCCTTCAAGACATAATGCTGTGGGAGTTCTGGACAGAAAAAGAGAAAACAGAAGAGTTTATTTATGTGACTATAAGAAAGAACATTTCATTTTAATCATCTGATGCACCTAAAGATGTTCTGGAAAAAACTGAACAGGTGGTTGTTCTTATGTTTTTTAAGAGAGGAAGACAAAGAGATGACGTCTATCGCAATAGTTTCATTTTTCTATTGAGAAAAAGTTATTTCGCGATACATATCGTTATCATTCACCCAGCTCTAATTAATTGACTATTAAATTAATTATTTGTGACAGCCATAGTCTTCTAGAGGTTTTTACACAGTAAAACAGGCTGAATTTTGTTGATGTTCTATGCATCTGATGTCCAGATGCGTAATCCTGCGTAAAGTAGCCATCAGAAGTTGGGTACATTGTGGTCATAAAGGGATGGACATGGTCAGCAACAATACTCAGGTAGGCTGTGGCGTTGTAACGATGCTCAGTTGGTACCAAGGGGCCCAAAGAGTGCCAAGAAAATATTCCCCACACCAGTACACCACCACCACCAGCCTGAACCGTTGATACAAGGCAGGATGGATCATTGCTTTCATGTTGTTGACGCCAAATTCTGACCCTACCATCCGAATGCCGCAGCAGAAATCGAGACTCATCAGACCAGGCAACGTTTTTCCAATTTCAATGAGCTTGTGCAAATTGTAGCCTCAGTTTCCTGTTCTTAGCTGAAAGGAGTGGCACCCGGCGTGGTCTTCTGCTGCTGTAGCCCATCTGCCTCAAAGTTCGACATACTGTGGGTTCAGAGATGCTCTTCTGCCTACCTTGGTTGTAACGAGTGGTTATTTGAGTCACTGTTGCCTTTCTATCAGCTCGAACCAGTCTGGCCATTCTCCTCTGACCTCTGGCATCAACAAGGCATTTCCGCCCACAGAACTGCTGCTCACTGGATATTTTTTCTTTTTCGGACCATTCTCTGTAAACCCTAGAGATGGTTGTGCGTGAAAATCCCAGTAGATCAGCAGTTTCTGAAATACTCAGACCAGCCATTCTGGCACCAACAACCATGCCACGTTCAAAGTCACTCAAATCACCTTTCTTCCCCATATTGATGCTCAGTTTGAACTGCAGGAGATTGTCTTGACCATGTATACATGCCTAAATGCACTGAGTTGCCGCCATGTGATTGGCTGATTAGAAATTAAGTGTTAACGAGCAGTTGGACAGGTGTACCTAATAAAGTGGCCGGTGAGTGTATATATACAGTGGGGCAAAAAAGTATTTAGTCAGCCACCAATTGTGTAAGTTCTCCCACTTAAAAAGATCAGAGAGGCCTGTAATTTTCATCATAGGTATACCTCAACTATGAGAGACAAAATGAGGAAAAAAAATCCAGAAAATCACATTGTCTGATTTTTAAAGAATTTATTTGCAAATTATGGTGGAAAATAAGTATTTGGTCACCTACAAACAAGTAAGATTTCTGGCTTTCACAGACCTGTAACTTCTTTAAGAGGCTCCTCGGTCCTCCANTCGTATTAGTTTTTAACACATCTGTACACATTTTCGTGAGACGTCAGTATCCGGGACAGTTTCCCTCGCAACCCGCAGCCGCCATTTTAAGCGGGGACGCATTTTCATGACGGCCGACCGCAACGTGTGTGAAAATGTGAATGTTAACAGTCCTGTAGTCTACACAACAGTGGAGAAGATGAGGACAGTGCAGTGGGAGAGGAAGATGTTGGGATTGTTTCTAAACTGAACGTGTTGGAGATCACGTTTAGTTCATTGGCTTTATCCTGACTTCCATCTAAATGATCCTCCTTCTGCTTTAAGAGGCCCTTCCATTAAAAGCGTTTTTTTAAAGTTTCTGTTGAACATTTTAGCTCCATAGGTGTTCTTACCTTTATAGTGGGTGAAAAATAGGGATGGGACGAAATATCGTTTGGCAAAATATCGCGATACAAAATGTGACGAAAAGCATCGAGTTTGAAAAAAAATGGATTGCGAAATAAAGACTAGACTCATCACCGATGTCCAGACCAGGTGGACTAGCACGTACGACATGCTAGCGCGCTACCTGGAGCAACAAGCAGCTGTCTCAGCAGCACTGAGCTGCCCAGAAATCCAAAGGAATGTGAGAGAAATCGACACTCTGGATAACACTGATATATCAGATTTAAAAGACATAGTGAAACTGCTTAAAGGAAAACTTACCCCCCCTCCCCAGATACAGTCTGAGATTTAAAAAATACCATGAAAATGGGAGTGACTGGTGGACTAAGGAGGCGTGGCATGCTGTGCTGTGACTGACATGTCACTCCTACTGACACACGCGCCAGAGAGGGACAGGTGAAATGAAGGAATATTTGGATGAGACAAGCAGCTCTGCTCTGTATCGTTTCGAGCCGATAGTTCGCCCTGCAGCGGATTGGTGGGATAGAATGAGGCTCTCCTCTACTGGTACACTGTTAGCCAACGCTATTAGCTCCAGTTACATTGTGTGACTCTGCCAACAGGTGCAGCTGCGTGCGTGCGACCGCACTACCATTTCAAGCTGATGGTTCGTATTGCAGCGGCTTCAGCGTCTTAGAATGGGACCTGTCCCTTCGTAGTATATTGTTGTTGATCAAAGCAAAAGCTAAATTTTTATTAGCTCGTGTAATATCTGTGACTCAGCCTCATCAGCCTCAGCCCGTGTGTGCAACTGAAACAAAAATAAACAAGTTGTTATTATATAGTAATATTTTTTTCTTTTTTGATATCATATCGTGACATATCGTTTCGTGACTCTGACATATCGAGGTGCATCGTATCGTGAGTTTAAGTGTATCGTCCCATCCCTAGTGTGAAAACAGGTCAACAACTTCTCTTTCAGTTTTTATCTCTCAAACTACACAGGTGATGATAACACCTGAGTTCTCCCGATTTCTCACTGCCTGTATTTGTTTCATCACAACTCCTTTGCTCATTTGAATTAATCAGCTCTTGCAGTTGAAACCACGCCTAGAATGCTGCTGGCTAAAAGCTGTAGCATAAGACGTAGCAAACAGGAAGACACGACGTCTGACGTTGCCATGCGCAGCCGGGCAGCAAACAGTATGCCTTGCTCTCATAGGCTAATTTGTTAGCCAATCTGAGTCCAAAAAATCTGCATAATGAATATTAATGAGTTGCAACCCAAAGCCAGCTGAATCTTCAAGCAGATAGATTGAAAGGTCTGTTAATAAGTGTTTAGATATAAAATGTTTCATATTACAGGTTAATATTTCAGAAAAAACCACAAAGTCCTGAAATTTACGTGAAATGGCCTCTTTAAAGCCTGTGATCTTCTTCATCCCTGATCACACATCTCTTATATTGTTTTGCTGGAGCTTGTTCTCCAGTTTTCTGTACACCTCCTTGTTATTTCTAATCTTGATTTTAAGTTCTTTTTGTATGCTTTTCAATGCATCCCTGTCTTCCTCCCTGAAAGCTCTTTTTTTCTTGTTCAGCAGTTCTTTCAGGTCACTGGTGATCCAGGGTTTGCTATTAGGGAAGCACTTTACTGTTCTGGTGGAAATGGTGTTGTCCATACAGAAGATTAAATAGTCAGTCATACACTCAGTCATAGCATTGATGTCCTCTCCATGTAGCCTGACCAATCAGATCCTCTTGCATTATGTTCAAATGCAGGAGGGTCTAACACCGGAGCCGCACCCGATCATTTCTGCATCAAATTTTAAGATGGACCAATTACATATCACCTTTGTTGTGCGTCATCCTGAAAACACAGAACTAGCGTTTTCCACCCAGAGCACAACATTCAACATGTCGGACTCGGCTGTGGATGAAGTGTTTATTTCTGCGCTTTCTTCAGTTTTGCAAAAACAGGAAAGTATAGATTCTCTAAAACCAGAGCAAGTAACAGCACTCAAGGCCTTCCTATTGAAAAAGGACCGTGGCTCTGTAGCTACCATTACGGCTCCGCTCGCTAAACCTCTTGTTTTTGTTCCGCCTCGTGTGTATCTGCGTTAGCGTCACATATGTTGCGTCACTTCCGGGTTTCTGTGATTGGTTCTCTCTCAACTGGCTAAGCCCGCCTTCGAAATTGAGAGACAGCAGTTCAGCTCCAGGCCCTCACGTCTTTGTAAAGTATTCTGTCAAAAGACTTGGGCCTGGTTGATCAGGTAACTCTCCATGTGGCTCACAGAGTTCATCCCAGTCTGTAGACTCCAAACTTTCTCGAAGAATTTCTTCAGCTTCTTGTGACCACCTCCTCTCAGTTCTTTTGATCACAGAGGTGGTGGTCACAAGAAGCTGAAGAAATTCTTCGAGGATGTTTTGATCACATGTTTGGACTCCACAGAGAGCAAGCTTTCAGAAAATTAGAAAGAGGCACACTTTATTGCAACTGTTTGGTGAAAAAAAAAAAGGAAAGTTGCAAATGAAAGTGAAATTTTTTATCCATATCTCGGAAAAATGGCGTGCATGGTATACCTAGAGTTCACGATAAACCTATTGTGTTATACATTAGAAGAACCCCATATTCTTAGGTTTCATTTGGTATATAATATGTTATAATTCAATGAACATGAAATAAGTAATAACGGAGAAAAGGTGCAGAAATGAGTTTTTCAGTTACATGATTAGACATAGCAGGTATTAAAATGTATACCTCGATAACATAATGAAAGCTCACAGCTAGAACATGTCATCATATCTTTTTGGAAACCTGAGAGATAGTACTTTCAGAAAGTCATAGTGAGATTTTGACCCCCAGTTGAGCCTGAATGCTAAAATTTGGGGTTTAGGCTTAGTGCCTTTAAAGAGAACATTTCACACAAATTTCATGACTTTGTGGTTATTTCTGAAGTATTAACTAAAACGTTAAAGGTGGTATATGGAATATGAACAGCCTAACACAGCACAAAGCCTTCAGCCATCAGGGTACCAGGCTCGTTAACCCCCCTGTGCTCGTGCTCCGATGCTGAGGTCGATCAATATTCTTCACCAAACCCACTCTGATCCCCGATCCGAGCAGGACAATAAAATATTATGAGTTCAGTTCACTAATCATGCTCTCCAGCCATGCTGATCACACTGATTCTGCTAAAAGCAGCTCCTACCTGTTTGTAGCTCAGTCATCGATTCAGTCCATGGCAAAGAACTCAGTTACCCTGCGGCTCTTTTCCAGCAAACCAAAACTTCCTGTAGTCCCTCCGAAGATCCTCTGTCATCCTCACACACCATCTTGCCTGCCTCACTTATACAAGCAGCAAAATTTTTTTTTTTAAATCCTCCGTGGTGTGTCCTCCAGCTGAACACCCTGAGTTCCCCCACTTCAGTGACATGCTGCAGCTACGTGTTAGCTAGCTGCTAATAAAAACTTTCCCACATGACCCTGCTAAGTCACATGTTGGGAAACTGCCTATGGCAAGCAAATAAGGTATATAATCACCACATATCCCCGGTGCTTCCAGCTGCTTGACCTGCAGACTCTCCAGCACCAGCCTCTCTGTGTTGGATTATTTACAGTATTAGGCAACCCAAAACGGTGCCCACTGCTCTGCCAGCTATTGGCTGGTAGAAAATACCAATACCAACATCATGCCCATCAAAATAAATATTTTATTATATTTTATTTCGAATATAATGTTTAAAGGAAATAGTGTATTTTCAATCTACAGCCCTCTAAACACCCCGTGGAGGCATTATTTTGTTAAAAATATTGCTTTTTATGAAAATATTCCATATACCACCTTTAACTTAAAAATGTTAGGAAACCGTGACAAACAAATACAGGCTGTTTGAACTCGGGTTTTATCGCCACCTGCGTAGTTTGAGAGATAAAACTAAAAGAGAAGTTGTTGACCTGTTACCTATGAGATAAGAACACATATTTAAAGGGACATAAGGCAAGATTTGTGAAAAACTACACATGCATTTCCAGTTTATTCAATGCTAATTTGTCATGAAGCATTAAAAACCCAAAATAACGAGGCCATCCGCATATATGTCTGTTGCTTTGGAAACACTGTGTGCCACATAATGCGCTGCAGTTCGACGTCCGAATTTCCCGCGCAGTTGTAGGGATGTGACGTAAATTGACGCTGCATGCGCGTTGCCGACAGCTCTTGAACAGGAAGAACATGACCGCCGTGGACTTGGATTCAAACACTGAAGGTATACTTATGGATGTTTCTGCAGCCAGCTAACGACCTGCATCCACTCTCACCCCCCAAAAAAGTGGCACCACGAAGAAAAAAAAGACTTTATCAGCGGCATCTCGTGAGTCTAAAAAAAATATGACCGAAGCCGGGCAGGCACCCGCATAAATATTGGATATGCGTTCGGTTCATGGAGGGAACTTCAGCTGCATTTGGGAGTGAAAACGGATGCTGACATGGCTCATTTCCTTGTGACCAGGTGAGAAAACATTATAGGTCGTGTTTAGAGCCTGATACAGTATGAAAATGATGAGATCAAATCAAATAACAGAGTGGAGAGACCTGACGTGAAGTATGTTAGCCTCCCCGGTGCAGTGCTGTGAAGACGAACAGTCTGTAAAGTGTCTGTGCGTGCTCCCGTGCCGGCTTGGCTGGTGGCTGCAGTTAGCCACAGCGCCTGTCGCGGCAGCACTGAGTCAGATTTTGTAAAGCTGCCTTAAGTTCCTTTAACAGAAACCTCAGAAAAAACGTTTTTAATGGAATGGCCTCTTTAAAAAACTGAACAAAAACTCCAGTTGAAAACTCTTAGGATTTCTCTCTCACACACACAATTACAGATGAGGACAGGAGGAAAACAAGAAGACATTTCGAAAAGAACATGTTGTCCACTTGACGCTGTAGAAGCTGGTTACTGATTTCAGTATTTATTTATTCTGTCTGATTTTTCTCTTCTGCTTCTTCTCACTGTCAGGCTTTCACCATGTTGGAGATGCTTCTTTAGAAGATACAAGCCAAGAAAAAGGCAAGCTGGACTCTCCAGTCTCATGTTATATGTCTTCCTTTGTGGAATATCTGTCACAACACACTGCAATACATTCAGCTGTTTGTAACTGGTTTCAAGTGAATATTTAACCCTTAAAAACATCACATATCTGAAGCTGATTGAAGAGACTCTGATGTGTTGACCAGTGAACTGAAAAACTGAAATTAACATAACTCAGTTTGTTCCCTTTAAACTGATTCACTGGAGGTCGTGGAAACAAGTCAGAAAACAAAGAAATCATCAGGCCTTTTTAGAACATCAGAAAACCAGGAAAAACTCCCGTTTAGAAGAAAATGCTGCTTTCAGCTCCAAAAATCAGACTGCACAGATTAGGTTTGTATATTTAATTTGATATCGTTTAATCAACAATTTACTACGTTTCTATTTAGCTACACTAGCTAGGCTAACCTGCCCTCAGCGTTGGTCAAGCGGTTCTAACACCAGGAAGTAGCTGCAGCTACAAGAGAAAAACGAGATTGAAAGAGGAGGAAGGTTAGTAATATTTACCTATTCTTTGTAAGTTTATTTGCGGTTTCCAGCTGATTTCCAACAGTCTGCGCTGACGATCCACCTCTTGTTCATAATGGAAGATGTTTTTTTCAAACTGTGTAAATATTTCTTCAGCAGCAGCAGCTAGTCGCGCGCTGATAAATTCTTTCAGAGGCTGACTTGAAGACATTGTTACTGCAAACACTCAAATATTCACCTCAAACACCGAAACCGTTTCTAAACGAGGACAAACACGAAAATAGCTAACCCTGCTAGCGCCTTCTTCTTCTTCTTCTTTTGTTTTATTGGCAGGTGGCAACTATGTTTTAGGTGCAATTCCGCCACCTACTGTATGGGAGTGTGAGTCGGAGTGGGGAGTATCATATTAATATTTTCCCCTAAATTCTATTTATTATTCCACTTTTCATTAAGAATTTCATTACTAATCTATATATATATATCTATATATCTATCTATATATATATATCCATTTAACAGATTCTTTAAGCTCAATTTTCCATATCTCTTAACTTTTAACTTCTCTTCTAATAATTTTCCTATTTATTACATACTTTCTACAATAACATAATACATGTTACACTGTTTCCCTTTCATTCCCACAATCATACAATTCTTTATTTAAAGCTGTATGCCCCATTCTCATCATTGAAATTATTACTTGATTTCTGTTATTCATTTTAATATTTCCCATTTTACCCACCTTTCACTTAATATTATAAAATCTAAAAAATACACCAACCTTTCATTAATCATTCTTTCCATTAAAGAGACACTTCCATTAAAAACAATTTTTCTGAGGTTTCTGTTGAATATTTTAGCTCCACAGGCGTTCTTACCTTTATAGTGGGTGTGAAAACAGGTCAACAACTTCTCTTTCAGTTTTTATCTCTTAAGCCCAACGCACACTTAGACGTATTGACGTGCGGCAAAAGATGCAACATCGTTATTTTCTATGACAGCGCCCTCACCTTAACCACTTAGCGGCGCTATTTGACTGTAAAAAAAACTCAATGATGGACGAGGAGCGTCTAATTACTGAAGTACAGAAGTACCCAGAGCTCTACGACCCCCAATCTCCTCATTATAAGGACAATGTCCGTAAAGAAATAGTCTGGAGGGCAATTTCAACTGAAATTAATGTATTCATTAGATCATCTTGGTTATATCTAATAATTCAAACCTAATAATAATGCAAACCTAATACCACCAAAATAATTAGCACTAAAATTGAAAATGACGCCCGGCTTAGCGGCGATCTGGTGTAATTTGACGAGCGCCATTATCGTGCGTCAGAAAACGCTGCGCCGGGCGTTGCATTTAGGTGTGCATTGGGCTTTAAACTACACAGGTGGTGATAATACCCGAGTTCTCCCGAGTCCAAACGGCCTGTATCTGTTTCGTCACAACTCCTTTGTTCGTTGGTATTCATCAGCTCCCGCAGTTGAAACCACGCCTAGCATGCTACTGGCTAAAAGCTGTTAGCATAAAATGTAGCAAACAGGAAGAGAGTGCGTCTGACATTGTCATGCACAGCGTGGCAGAAAATAGTATACTATGCTCTCATAGGCTAGTTAGTTTGAGAGGCTTGTTTACAGGAGAGAGCAGTTAACAGAAATTTCTATGGCTCAAATAATCTTCAAATTGAAACCCCTGATCCCCGATGAGCTAAAAAGAAGAAGACATGGATGCAGGGCAGGAGCAAAGCGAAGAGAGAGAAAGAGGAAGTTTAAACCTTCACTTCCATTGTCATATTGACAAATGTGAGATGTCTTGCTAACAAAATCAAATAAAATCAAAAATACTTTATTAATTGATTGAATTAATTAAAGGAACATATCCCAGACTCCAGTGTGTCTTTACCTGGCTTTCAAACAATACGAGCAGACAGAGATTTGAAGAGGAGTGGCAAAAGAAATAGAGGTGGGATCGCTATATTATTTAACAAAGAATGGTGTCATCCTTGACATGCTGTTGTGAAATATCGTCTCTGCCGTCCAGATATTGAACTCTTGGCTGTTGGTTTTCGTCCATATAACCTACCAAGGGAGTTCACCAGTGTTATTATAGTAGCAATTTACATTCCATCATCAGCTAATGCCAAGTCTGCATGTGACACCATTGGATCAACTGTTGCTAAGCTACAAACACAGCACCCAAATGCATTTGTGGCAATATCTGGAGACTTTAATCATGTCTCTCTCTCCTCTACACTGCCAGCATTTCAACAGTTTGTCAACTGCTCCACAAGAGAAAACAAAACACTGGACTTGTTCTATGCAAATATCAGGGATGCATACAGGCCCTTTGCACGGCTTGCTCTTTGCAAGGCAGACCATAATCTTGTTTTTCTTTGCTCAGTATACAAACCCAGTGTCCAGAGACAACCTGTGAACAAAACTACTGTGAGGAGGTGGTCACAGGAAGCTGAAGAAATTCTTCAAGGATGTTTTGAGGCTACCGACTGGGATGCACTCTGTGAGCCACAAGGAAAGGACATCAATGCTATGACTGAGTGTGTGACTGACTATTTAAACTTCTGTGTGGACAACATTATCCCCACCAGAACAGTGAAATGCTTCCCTAATAACAAACACCGGATCACCAGTGACCTGAAAGAACTGCTGAACAAGAAAAAAAGAGCTATCAGGGAGGGAGACAGGGAGGCATTGAAAAGTGTATAAAAAGGACTTAAAATCAAGATTAGAAGCAACAAGGAGGTGTACAGGAAAAAACTGGAGAACAAGCTCCAGCAAAACAATATAAGAGATGTGTGATCAGGGATGAAGAAGATCACAGGCTTTAAAGAGGCCATTTCACGTAAATTTCAGGACTTTGTGGTTTTTTCTGAAATATTAACCTGTAATATGAAACATTTTATATCTAAACACTTATTAACAGACCTTTCAAATTTATCTGCTTGAAGATTCAGCTGGCTTTGGGTTGCAACTCATTAATATTCATTATGCGGATTTTTTGGACTCAGATTGGCTAACAAATTAGCCTATGAGAGCAAGGCATACTGTTTGCTGCCCGGCTGCGCATGGCAACGTCAGACGTCGTGTCTTCCTGTTTGCTACGTCTTATGCTACAGCTTTTAGCCAGCAGCATTCTAGGCGTGGTTTCAACTGCAAGAGCTGATTAATTCAAATGAGCAAAGGAGTTGTGATGAAACAAATACAGGCAGTGAGAAATCGGGAGAACTCAGGTGTTATCATCACCTGTGTAGTTTGAGTGTGGTCAGGGATTAAGAAGATCACAGTTTTTAAGCTGAAGGAGGATCACTTGGATGGAAGTCTGGATAGAGCTAATGAACTGAACATGTTCTTCAACAGGTTCCGTTTAGAAACAAACACAACATCTTTCTCTCCTGCTGCAAGCCAAATAGACCTCCCACCATCCCTTTATCCACAGCTTCCCTGTCACATGTCAACTGTCTCACCTTCTACCTCAGTCATGAATGCTGTTTCTGGTGCTTTTCCATCATATCCAACATCAGAGGAAGCTGGTGTCCCCATTGCCACCACCTCCCGCCTGTCTGTATCTATCAGTCAGGTGAAGAAGCAGCTGGAGAGACTGAACAGGAAGAAGGCGGCTGGTACAGATCAGCTATGTGGAATTCTGCAGCGTATCTTCAACCTCAGCCTCAGCCAGGAGAAGGTACCAGTTTTATGGAAAACATCCTGCCTTGTTCCAGTACCAAAAACATCCCACCCACTGGCCCCTAAAGACTACAAGCCTGTTGCCCTAACATCCCACATCATGAAATGGAAATCTTGGAAAGACTCATGTTGGTCCACCTAAATAAACAAACAAGCACATTTCAAGACCCACTGCAGTTTGCTTATCGCCGTGGCGTTGGGGTGGAAGACGCCATCATACAACTGTTTCAGCAAACCCACTGTCATCTTGAAAAAGTAGGCAGCACTGTGAGGATTATGTTTTTTGATTTCTCCAGTGCCTTTAACACAATTCAGCCTGCACTATTGTGTCAAAAACTCCAGAAGACACAGGTGGAGGCCTCCACAATCACCTGGATTAAGGACTACCTCACAAACAGACCACAGTATGTGAAACTGAAGAGTTGTATGTCTGACCAGGTGATCAGCAGCATAGGAGCACCACAGGGGACTGTACTCTCACCATTTCTTTTCACTCTGCACACTTCAGACTTTCAGTACAGGTCAGAGTCCTGCCATCTACAAAAATACTCAGATGACTCTGCAGTTGTTGGTTGGATCAGAGATGGACAAGAGACTGAGTAAAGAGAACTGGTGGACCACTTTGTGACCTGGTGTTCAAATAATCATCTCATCTTGAATGCGAACAAGACAAAGGAGATGATTGTGGATTTTAGGAAGAGCAGCAACATACCAAAACCCATTTCCATCATGGGAGAAGAAGTGGAGGTGGTGGAGGAGTATAAATACCTGGTGTTCACCTGGACAACAGACTGAACTAGAGACACAACTGTGATGCTATTTTTAGGAAGGGACAGAGCAGACTGTACTTCCTCAGGAAGCTTATATCCTTCAACGTTTGCAGCAAGATGTTGAAGATCTTTTATAAGTCTGTTGTAGAGAGTGTGATCACATCTGCAGTCACCTGTTGGGGGAGCAGCATCAAAGCAAGTGACATGAAGAGGTTGAACAGATTGATAAGCAGGGCTGGTTCTGTTGTGGGGACTGATCTGGAGTCTCTTGACTTGATTGTCCAAAGGAGGATGGTTCGGAAAATGAAAATCATCATGGAGAACCCTCATCATCCTCTTCATAACACAGTAACTCAACAGCAGAGTGTCTTCAGTAAAAGGCTTCTTCAGATCCGCTGCAGCACAGAACGTTACAGGAGATCCTTCCTGTGCACAGCTAGAACCTTCTACAATGGTTCCCTGAAGAAGAACTGAGCTACAACAACACTTAATTTCCCTTCGGGGATTAATAAAGTATTTTTGATTTGATTATCTTCAAGAACATCAACATTGATATCATCACATTTTCTATACTCATGATCTTCCCCACATATCTTGCACACTTCCTCTTTCCCTTACACATTTTAGCTAAGTGTCCAAAGTCTTGGCAGTTATAACATCTCATTGGTTTTGGAATGTACTCTCTCACACTGTATCTTATAAATTCATAAAAAACCTCTTTTGGAACGCTTTGCTCTGCAATACCGTCTCTGTTTCTTTCTTCTCCTTTCCTTTAGTCATCCTTTTTACACCTTTGACTGCATTATTATAAACATTTAGATTCTCTCTCAGCTTCTCCATTCTAACATTAATTGGCACACCTGTTATCACTCCTCTACTCCCCCATGATTTATTTTCTCCAACTCTTGCTGTTTTATATACTTTAAGTTTTTATTTTATTGTATTACATCCAATCAACAAGTTTCCATCTCTCAAAATCCTGGCATGTTTTATTTCACCAGCTTAAGTTTTAATTATCTTAGTGATAGGGATGCAAGCAATTAATCGATTATCAATTAATTGTCGAGAAGGAATTACTCGATTAAAATTAATTAATTGCAATTAATTGCGTTTTGAATCTGTAATACCCTGTCAGTCCGTGTGGGGGAGCGCTTGACACCAGATGTACTTGACGCACACGTGGGAGCACCATAGAGCGAAGCTAGGCTTTGACGACAACAACAGACGACGGAGAGGCGGTACACTTGAGAATGAAGAGGGTAAAACGGAGTGCAGTGTGGAACCACTTCAAGTTGGTGAATGATGACAACGATGCCAAATGCACAATATGTGGAAGTATATTGAAGTACAACAATTCCACGACTTCGTTGAATTAACACCTAAATATGTCACATTCAGCCGTGATACAAACAGTGAGCGGTTCTCAATCTACTATCACCACAGCATAGGGAAGACGAGTATGTGACTCCACAAAAGCAGAGGGCATCACCCAGCGAATTTGTAACATGGTTACTGCCGACATGCTGCCAATAAATGTTGTGGATGGACAGGGATTCCAAGAATTGATAAAGTACATCGAGCCATGGTACAATATCCCCTCTAGAACAACCATAACCACTCGCCTGGAAGCAAGTTACGCGAAGAAAAAGACTGAGTTGAACACAACTTGCAACTGCGAATGTGGCCCTCACAACAGACTGTTGGACTTCCTTAACTACAGAAAGCTAGTACATCACAGTGACATGCCACTACATTGAACCGGACTGGCAGGTAAAGTCAGCAGTCCTACTCACAGAGAGCATAAAAGTGAGGCATACAGCGGAGAATTTAGCCAACAAGCTAAACCAGGCTGTAGAATTATGGGGGCTCACAGGGCGCGTAGTTTGTGTGCACGACAATGCAAGGAATATAATAGTTGTTAGATTAAAATATCTATGCGTATGAAAACAAAAAATGTGTTTGTTTACTGATTAATTTTGATAAAACAGAAGTTGTACTTGTTCCCTATCCTGTTGGGGCGGTGTGATTTCTGTTCATTGACTGCGGACCGGCAAAAATAGAATCGATCCTAATCTCGCTGGATGGCAAACGACAGTGCGGCGCACGGCGGAGCACTGCGAAGGCAGTGGAATAGCTCTGATTGACTACAATGGGACTGTTTTTGATCCGGCGTTCGTGCCGGAGCGGAGCGCACGTAGTGGAATTTGGGGGTCAGTTCCATGTTTCGCCCACACTCTGCAGCTGGAGATTAACGACAGATTTGCTACCTACATTAACCGAGTCATTGTAGCTGTTAGCAGACTCGTGCAGCACTTCAATCATAGCAACCCAGCAAACAAAGCGCTCGCAGCTAAACAGAAACAAATGCAGCTGCCGTCTCATAAACTCATCCAATCCTGCAAACCCAGGTGGAATTCAGTCAGTGAAATGTTTAACAGACTAACAGAGCAGAGGTGGGCCGTGTCTGCTGTACTGTCTGACCACACAGTAACCAAACTCTCAGACGCAAGGATGCTGGAATTAAGAGATGAATACTGGCAGTTGATGGAGGATATCGCACCGGTGCTGGAAACACTCAAGTGTGCCACGACCGTCATGTCTACTGAGACTGAGGTGTCCATATCAGACATGTATCCCATTACCTTCAGCCTGAACAACGTGCATCTCAAGACAGACAAGGAAGACACCAGCAAAGTGGGGGAATTCAAATGCAGAGTGCGCACTTCACTGAGTGAAAGGATGAAGGTATGTTAAATCCATCAATTTAATTATTGCAGATATTTTTAACTGTATGCATTGCACAAAAAACACAATGACAATTGTAGTTTTTAACTCCTAATAATTAAAGCAATCTATTAATGATTAAAACTGGTTTATTCATGAAATAATAAAACCCTTAACCTATTAAAAATAATTAAAAACAAAAATCACATTTAAATCACATTTAGGCAAGGCAAGGAACTTTTATTTGTATAGCACAGTTTCAACAGCAGAGGTATTCAAGGTGCTTTACATTATTAAAATAGCAGAAAAAAAACAGACAGCTGTTTAAACAGGAGTGAAGAGGGAGTTATATCTAATTATCTTTTTCTTCACAGATTGCTTCTGATGACCTGACGTCAACACCACCGATGCTAGCAACCATGCTGGATCCTAGGCACAAGCACCTGGGATTTCTGACCCCACCAAGGAAGATTGCAGCTCATGCCAAACTGCTTGAAGTTGTGGCTGAAGCAGAAGCCGAACGTAGGAGCTCCTCATCAACAGATGATGCCGTTGGAGGCCAGCAAGAGGTGGTCAGGGCAGTGCCGGTCCAGGGAGCTGTGCTTCAGAGGCGCAGTGCGTATGCTTTACTCATGGGTGAAAACTACACCACCAGTAGCACTAATGACATAGAAAAAGAAGTGGACAGCTTTCTGAAGGATCCGCCCCCACTCCTTGATTCCTGTCCCACAACATGGTGGAGGGTCAATAAGGGAGGGTTTCCAAGGCTGGCAAACTTGGCACGAAAGTACTTGGCCTTACCAGGCATTTGAGTCCCTTCTGAGCGAGTACTCTCAGCAGCTGGTCTAACTGTTAACAGGCTGCGCACACGACTTACTCCTGACCATGTCGATATGCTGATATTCTTGAACAAAAATAAATAGGTCGATCTATGTAATGAGGAGCACAAGTGATGTTCTTGTTTGTTTTACGAAGACAGCCACATCTGTCATCAGGCAGCCGAAGTTAATTAGAGCTACTGTCCTGGTTCACTACTGTTATGGTAATTATCACATTTCCCAGTTTAAGAGGAATTATAAATGGGACTCTCATTTACTTTTCAGAATTTATTCTATTTGTTTTATTATTATTTTGTAATTCGTTATTATTCTTTATTTTATTATTTTATTTATTTTATTATTCAAGGCGTGTACACGCATGCTGGCACTAAGCCTGGCATACATTCGCCCACCGCTGTCCACCACACTGGCCCCAGCTGCTCCTGCCCTATCTGCAGCTGGTCCCTGTTCCTATAAACTCAACCCTGATTTTAACAGTAACTCACATATCGGACTTGGACCTTACCCCACTTCATTTATACCTGTTATTGTCAGCAGAGAGCGAAGAAATAATCATAAACTAAAAAAAAAATACAACCCAAATAATCTTAAATAGTTATTAAAAATTCCACCTACAGTCAATCATACAGTCACTCCATCACCAACCACTATTAATATGGCTCTTTTAAATGTTCGCTCTCTGCTGAATAAAACTTTTATAATAAATGATTCGATCTTAGACAATAATCTTCAGTGTTTATTTTTAACGGAGACATGGCTGAGTGCAGATGCTCCTGCTTCTCTTACAGAGGCCTCTCCACCTAATTTTAAATTTTCTTATTCGACGAGGAGTAGCCAGAGGGGAGGCGGAACCGCTTTTATAAGTTCATCAACTCTTTCCGCCAAACCTGTTTTATTTGATAATTTTACCACTTTTGAATACACTGCCTCTGTTTTTAGCTCTCCTCAGGTTTTATGTGTCACAGTTTATAGACCTCCGAAAAGGAATGCACTTTTTATTCCAGAATTTTCAGAGTTTTTATCAATTTTACACAATTCTTATGAAAGGATCATTTTAGCTGGTGATTTTAATCTACATATAGATAACCTTTTAGATCCTTTATCAATAGATTTTTTAAATATTTTGAATTATATGGATTTTAGCCAACATGTCATGCAGCCTTCTCACAACAGGGGACACACTCTGGACTTGGTCATCACGTATGGCCTGTCCTCCAGTGTGTCCTCTGTTGTTCACTTGGCTGTCTCTGACCACTACTGTGTGTTTTTCAAAATCACCAGTTTTATCCAATTAGAGACCTCTGTGAGAACTATCAGGAAGCGTCATCTAACCCCTGACGTTGCTGCAGGTTTTCTTGACGTTTTTAAAAAGTTTCCTCCTACACCTTCACCTGCCCCCTGGGATTTTATCGTGAATTATTTTAACAGTAGGCTCAATCTGCTCTCGACCTGCTGGCTCCACTTAAAGCTGTAAACATACATTCAAAACATACTACACCATGGAGAAATTAAGCTCTTAAAAAATTAAAGAGGAGCTGCAGGGCGGCAGAAAGGAAATGGAGGAAAAATAAAACTACAATAAATCATCAGATACATAGAACATCTCAAATTATACAATAATGCTTTAAGAAATTCCAGAAATGCATACTTTTCCAGAATCATCTCAGAACATAAAAATAACCCCAAAATTCTGTTTTCCACCATTCCACCAGGAGTTTGCAGGCCACTTCAGAGGAAAGGTTGACACCATCAGATGTAATATTTTATTCTCTCAAACTAACATGGTTTTAGACAAATCTGAGTGTCTGCCTTTACCAGAGGAAACACTGGACAGTTTTGTCCTGGTAGAAGCTGGGACCCTTGATAAAGTTTTCTCCTCAGTGAGGCCCACCACAAGTACTTTGGACCCAATTCCCACCCACCAAATTTAAGCAATTTTATGGTTCTTTTAAAGACGAGATTTTAAACGTTATGAATTGCTCCCTTCGGATGGGGTTTTTTCCTGCCGCCTTTAAAGCGGCGGTAGTGAGGCCCCTGCTGAAGAAGAGCAATTTAGATTTTAATGATTTAAACAAATACCGACCGGTCTCTAACTTACCATTTTTAAGTAAAGTTTTAGAAAAACTTGTTTTTATTCAACTTAATGATTTTATTAATGCTCATAATGTCCTAGAGAAATTGCAGTCTGGTTTCAGGGTGAACCACAGCACAGAGACGGCTCTTTTAAAGATTTTAAATGATTTTAGATTAAACTATGATGTTAAAAGGTGACAGTGTTTGTGAAGGAGGGAATCGTCTTATAACAAGTTCGTTAAGGAGAACAGCTGTTGGGTTGGTGTATCGGTCAGGATACAGGAAATAAGGAGTCTAATGTAGCCGTTTGAAGCGATCTGATGCTCTCACTTATTCCACACATTGATGTCCTGCTTTAACAGCAGTCTGGAATAGTAAAAACAAATAATATAAACAACAATACGAAAGTATGTTCTCTTCTGAATGATACATTTATATGTAAAGGTGTCACATCTCTTAATCAAACTAATCCAAATCTCAAGAATAACAAATAATCAATTACAGTGTTTTCACTGCAAGAAAAACACCAGGAGGGTGCAATTCAGCCACATCTCTCCTACATAAATCGCTTTAACAAGACTGACAAGCAGATAGAGCAATAGCACCACCATGTGAACAACCGAAATTAGTAAATCAGGAATAATACAGTGCTAACGGATAATTAGCCACATGGTACCAGGGCTTAATTTGAGCCGGATCCTGCCGGAACAAGATCCGGGAACTGTCTTATTTTGAAAGGGTGTGATCCGGTAACTGTTTGCTTGGATCTGTTAATGGCGCCAGTTGGGATAAATAACAGCGGCATCAAAATACCAAAAAGGCAGTGTAACTTACTTCTTCTGGGCTTATCATCACTTTCTCTAGCCCCGCTTGACAGCGCACAGCGCTTGGTCTGGTCCGTGTATGTGTGTGCGTTCCGGTATCAGTTTGGCCTCAGTGAATTCTGGTCTCATAGTGCTATTTGCGTTCCAGTGACTTTTGATTTACAAATTAAGCACTGCATGGCACTCATGTCTCACTCCACAGCAAATAAAAAATAGCAAACTCGAATGATATACAAACACAAATGCAAGAACAGGATTACTTTCTTTCATTAACAAATGCAGGAAACATCAACTGTGAAAGTCTTCTAACTCAGCTCAGGCTCTCTCCTCTGACTGCTGAAGGGACGAATAAACTAAGCTCTAGCTAGGAGTGAATACATGCCAAAAACTTTCAATATAAAAGTAATCCCAATCAGACAATAGTCAATCAACTTTAGAATAAATAACTAAAACTTCTGTACAGTGTTGGTTCTACTGGATCTAAGCGCTGCCTTTGATACAGTAGACCACACTATTCTTTTAACTCGTTTAAAACAGATCGGCCTCTCTGGTGCTGTACATAAATAATTTACTTCCTATCTCACAGACAGGACTTTTATGGTAAGTGTAGATACCTATTCCTCTAAGGTCCATAAGATCACGTGTGGTGTGCCCCAGGGAAGGGTTAGGGTTAGGGTTAGGGCAGAAAACTTTCTCCAGGACAAAACTGAGGTTTTAATTATTGGTCCTGAGGCTCAGAGAGAGAAACTTTTACCAAAATTACAATCACTGTCTTTTAATCCATCTTTTCAAGTGAAGAACCTGGGCGTGATTTTTGACTCTGAGCTGACTTTTATCCCTCACATTAAGAGACAGTGCACAATGTTAAAGTAGCCTATATTCTATTTTTCTATTCAGGAATGTATATTTTATGCTGCTGCTATTTATGTTTCCAATGTCACAGATAAGAAGCAAGAATTTTTCATTTTAATTTGCCTGTCTCTAATATTTAGTTGTATTCTATTCAGAATATGTTCGATAAGCTACCGAATGTTATTCCCTGCCCTCAAGTGAGCTCAGAATAAATCTTTAAGGAATATGATCTGCAATTTTTCTTTATCATACAGAAGATAGCATTTTGTTACTTATACAGTAGATGGAACCTAGAAAAATTGCCGCTTATCAATTAATCCATCATCAATCGATAAGATGAAACAAAGATTAATGAATTACTCGATAATTTGCATCCCTACTTAGTGATTTTCAGAGGATCCATTTTCTTTACCCCCTCCTCTCCTTCAAATCTAATCACTACATTATACAGTATGTTACCGCTTGGTAAAATTATTAGACAAAATGGTATAAAATTCCATTTTTATGCTGATGATACTCAGTTATATCTATCAATGAAGCCTGATGAGACCAACCAGCTGCAGAGATTACAAGCGTGTCTTAATGATGTAAAATCTTGGATGACGCTTATTTTTTGCTTTTGAATTCAGACAAGACAGAGGTTGTGACTTCTGGGCCTGAGAACTTTAGAAACAAGTTGTGTAGTCAGTCATCAACGTTGGATGGCATTAATTTGGCCTCCAACAAGAAGGTAAAGAACCTGGGTGTTATCTTTGACCAGGACATGTCCTTTAGTTCTCATATAAAGCATGTTACCAGGACGGCCTACTTCCACCTGCGTAATGTTGCTAAAATCAGGAGCATTCTGAATCAAAGAGATGCAGAAACATTAGTTCATGCATTTATTACTTCTAGACTTGATTACTGTAATTCATTATTATCAGGATGTTCTAATAATTCTGTTAAAGACCTCCAGCTGATCCAAAATGCAGCTGTCAGAGTTCTGATGAGAGTTAGAAGGAGAGACCATATTTCTCCTGTTTTAGCATCACTTCATTGGCTCCCTGTAAGGTCTAGAATAAAGTTTAAGGTTTTACTTTTGACGTATAAGGCCTTGAACGACCAAGCTCTGTCTTATATTAAAGATCTTATTGTTCCATATGCTCCTAACAGAGCACTTCGCTCTCAGACTGCAGGTCTTCTTGTAGTTCCTAGAGTTTCTAAAAGTAGAATGGAAGGAAGAGCTTTTAGTTATCAGGCTCCTCTCCTGTGGAACCAGCTTCCACTTTTTATCCGTGAGGCAGACACCTTGTGTAGTTTTAAGAATAGACTTAAAACTTTGCTTTTTACACAATCCTATAGTCAGGGTTAGCTTGGGTTCTCCTGAGCTTTCCCTTTAGTTATGCTGCTATAAGCTTAGACTGCCGGAGGACCGAATGTCGACATGACGACTGGCCCAAATCCATCAGTGTTTCTCTGTGTCTCTTTCCTGTCAGCTCAGATCCTAGTCATAGGTCCAGAAGAACAGCAGCTTTCCATCACATGGGGAGACGCTGAAGAACACTGCGCTGTCCGTCAGACCACATCGCAGCTGTGTGGACTCGAGTCACGTGACATTAATTTGATTACTTTAGACTCGACTTGACAAAGTGTTAAGAGACTTACAACTTGATTTGATTTGAACATCGGTAACTCATGACTTCACTTGGACTTGGGCCTTTTGGCTTGAAAAGACTTGCTACTTTCACCAAAATCCAAAGATTAAAAAGTACTTTATTAAAGGAAAACTTACCCCCCCTTCCTGGATCTGAGATTTAAAAAAAAAACATGATAAATGGGAGTGACTGGCGGACTAAGGAGGCGTGGCATGCTGTGACTGACATGTCACTTTGACTGACACACGCGCCAGAGAGGGACAGGTGAAATGAAGGAATATTTGGATGAGACAAGCAGCTCTGCTCCGTATCGTTTCGAGCCGGTAGTTCGCCCTGCAGCGGATTGGCAGCATAGAATGAGGCTCTTCTCTACTGGTAAACTGTTAGCCAACGCTATTAGCTCCAGTTACATCATGTGACTCTGCAAACAGGTGCAGCTGCGCGTGCGCGACCGCACTACCGTTTCAAGCTGATGGTTCGTACTGCAGCGGCTTCAGCGTCTTAGAATGGGACCTGTCCCTTCGTAGTATATTGTTGTTGATCAAAGTAAAAGCTAAATGTGTATTAGCTCGTGTAATATCTGTGACTCAGTCTCGACAGGCTGCAGGTGTGACCGCTCACATTATTGTCTGCACAAAAGCATGTTTCAGAGAGGTGTCCAAGGTATAAATCAAAGTATGTTTGTGCTTGATACGTAATTTATATTGTGCCAAAACTTGTTTTTTCTATGAATCTCGATTTCCCTAAAAGAGAATACAAATAAAATATATCATGTTTATTCAAGTGTTCTATCAAGTTTTTCCCAGTTCACAGTGGGTCTGAGTGATTAGTGTTTTTAAACAAGTCTTATTAAATGTTATACCTCCTGTCCTGTGAATTTGAAAACATTTGCTCCTCATTTGTTGGGGGTCAGAATATTTCACATAACTGAAGAATATTCTTAAGAAAAGTTTTGATAAATACAGATTTTAAAAGCATACATGATTTGGGTAAATATTAGTACTCTGTTGATAAAAGGACTCGAAAGGACTAGGATCTCACATTGTAGAACTTTGAGGGCAAAGACTTAAAACATACTTGTGACTTGCAAAACAATGACTTTTCAAACAATTGTTCAAAATCATATTTTTTTATTACAGCTTCAATCATCTTGGGTTGAAACTTGCAATGCAGCTGAGTAAAACATACAAATTTTTAAATGTATTTAATATTCTTTTTACTGACTGTGTTCATCTAAAAAAAATCAATAAACTCCAAAAGTAATTTAAACAGTTCATGTTATATCTAGAACAGGACAAAATTCATTAACAAAACTATATTTACATGTTATCTGATTTTTTTTTCCTGGTGTTTTAGAACTACAGTTTAATGATAATGAACTACAGACTCCAACAGCTGAACTTAGACTTTAAAACAAACACCAACATCTGAGGATGTTACAGGATTAACAGAATTACACCTTCTCACTTGTGTTGAGTTTTCTTGTGATAGAATAAATTACCTCTTTGACTGAATCTTTGTCCACAGGTCTGACATGAGAAAGGTTTCTCACCCGTGTGAATTCTCATGTGATCAATTAAATTACCGCTTTGACAGAACCTTTTTCCACAGGTTTGACATGAGAAAGGCTTCTCGCCTGTGTGAGTTCTCACATGAAGGAGTAAATGATGTTTTCGAGTGAAATCTTTTCCACAGGTCTGACATGAGAAAGGCTTCTCACCTGTGTGAGTTCTCATGTGAAGGAGTAAATGATGTTTTCGAGTGTAACCTTTTCCACAGGTCTGACATGAGAAAGGCTTCTCACCAGTGTGAGTGCTCATGTGATATTTTAAAAGATGTTCATAAGAGAAGCTTTTTCCACAGGTCTGACATGAGAAAGGCTTCTCACCTGTATGAGTTATCATGTGATATTTTAAAACTTGTTTTTGAGAGAAGCTTTTTCCACAGGTTTGACATGAAAAAGGCTTCTCACCTGTGTGAGTTCTCATGTGAACGTGTAAATTTCCTTGTTCACAAAAGCTCTTCCCACAGGTCTGACATGAGAAAGGCTTCTCACCTGTGTGAGTTCTCATGTGATATTTTAAATTGTGTTTATAAGAGAAGCTTTTTCCACAGGTCTGACATGAGAAAGGCTTCTCACCAGTGTGAGATCTCATGTGATATTTTAAAATGTGTTTATGAGAGAAGCTTTTTTCACAGGTCTGACATGAGAAAGGCTTCTCACCTGTGTGAGTTATCATGTGATCTTTTAAAACTTGCTTATGAGAGAAGCTTTTTCCACAGGTCTGACATGAAAAAGGCGTCTCACCTGTGTGAGTTCTCATGTGACGGAGTAAATGACCTTGTTTACTGTAACTTTTTCCACAGGTCTGACATGAGAAAGACTTCTTTAGTTTTGGATGGTCTACACTGTCTCTGTGATCTTTGGCTTTTGGACATCTCTGATTTTCTATCAGTTGTTCTTCTCCACTTGATTCTGAATCTTCATTCCTGCTTCCTTCCTGATTCTGGTTCTCAGCTTCAGGACAGTTCTGAGAGAAGAGCTGGTCCTTGTTTGTATCTTGTTCAGTGTGTTCTCTTCCTTCATCAACAGGAGTCACCATGAAAGTTTCTGTCTCCAGCTTCAGTACAAGCTGATCTGCACTGTGACTGATACTAAGAAGTTCCTGTTGTTCCTCTTTAATCTGTAGACCATCTAGTTCTTCTTGAGGGTGTTCTGATTCTTCCTGGTCCAAACTATAGCTCGACTCCTGATTACAGACCTGCTGGTCAGTCAGAAGCTCCTCCTCCTTCAAGACATAATGCTGTGGGAGTTCTGGATAGAAAAGGAGAAAACAGATGAGTTTATTTATGTGACTATAAATAGGGCCGTGCAATATGACGATATAAGATCGTTACGGATCATAATGTGATGACGATCTGCCAAAGCTCGGAGATTTTAGAACCATCTAGTTGCATTCAATCACCTATCTATGCCTTAATTTCTTGACACGTATGTGCACACAACTTTTGTTTTTTTTCTCTCTCAGACAAGTCACGCCATTTGCTAGTTTGCGTTTGTCGGCACGACAGACACACAGCGTGTTGGTTTGTTTAGCCTCCTCCCTTTACTAAAGCTGCTACGTGAAAAAAGCATGACTTCTGCAAGCGAGAACGAAGAGTTGGTTCCCAGAAAACCTCCACTTCCGTTACAATTGATAAGTTCTCTCACAGCAACATGTTGCAAACAAACGTAATTTGCAAAGTCACCATCGAAGAGGTTCATACGTCAGAAAGTTAGGAGACAAACAGCTGCTCCCCCATCCACACCGACGAAGTGCTGAAAATACATCACGGATGCAGTGACATTTTATCAGGTAAGGGATATGGTTCCGATCCAAACTGTGGAGAATGAGGGGTTCAGAAGACTCCTAAAAGTAGTTGATCCACGGTATGAGGTACCAAGTTGAAAATATTTCTCCAACAATGCCATTCCAAAAACTGTATTCCGACTGCCATGGGAAGGTGGTATTAAAAGTTAAACGTGCTCAATTTTATGTCACAACCAGTGACACGTAGTCCAGCCGCACATCAGAACCTTATTTATCTCTGACGATGTATTTCGTTGAGAACTGTGAGCTTGGAGAGTAGGTGTTGAAACAGAATTATCTATGTCCCACCTTCTCTCCTACCTATTTTCTATATTTTTTAATATTTGCTTTGTTCTTCTTTTCCTCACATTTCGTCTCTCCTTTGCCATCTCAGCTGATTCAAAAAGTTGTAATAAACAAAAATAACATCTAATTAAAATCACAATAAATAAAAGTAACAAGCTGAACACTGTAGTGATTGCTGCATCTTCGGCTTGAGAGAATAAATCATTCAGGCATTTCTATGAATCCAGACATCAATTCCGACTGGGGGGGGGGAAGACAACTGGGAGCTCTGCTCTGTTGTTTGTCAACTTTTCATTTTGATTATGTTTTTTGTAATAGAACGTATTTGCTATATTTTAAAACAAGTATTTAAACAGCATCCTGTCTGAAATTATATTTTATCTTATTTTCTGTGAAGGGGTATGCTATTAAAGTGATGCATTTTTACAGGTAAATAACTTCCAAAATATCTGAATTGTTGAAATGTAAAAAATCATAATAAAATTGTGATTTTGAAAAAAGAAAAGCGTGATAGGATTTTTTTCCCCCCATATCGCCCACCCCTAACTATAAGAAAGTGTAAGTCGCTTTGGATAAAAGCGTCTGCTAAATGACAGTAGTAGTAGTAGAAAGAACATTTCACTGTAATCATCTGATGCATCTACAGATGTTCTGGGAAGAACTGAACACTGAACCCTCAGATTACCAGATAAGTACACAAAGTTCTATTATCAGAAATACAAACAGGTAGATCATGGGTGTCCATCTCCAGGCCTTAAGGGCCAATATCCAGCATGTTTTAGATGTTCCTCTGCTTCAACACACCTAATGCAGATGAAGGGGTCATTAACAAGCTTCTGCTGGACTTGCTGAGATGTTGCAGACTGGAATCTGGTGTGTTGAAGCAGAAAAACATCTAAAACATGCAGGATAGTGGCCCTTGAGGCTTGACTTTGGACACCCCTGAGGTAGATGGTTCTGACTGACCCACTTCAGTACCGGACAGAGTTTCAATGACATTTAATTGTTATTATACTTCTGTCTAAATCTGAGATGGAACATAAAACAGTATTACATGTTAAACTAGAAAAGCACTCGGAAAGCACAGACCTCCGCCAAGCGGACATTTTGTAGGAAGTATTATGTCCGTATCTTTATCGATTTGGGTCATTTCTGACCTTTCCTGAAAATTTCATCTAAATCCATCCATTAGTTTTTGAGTTATCTTGCTAACAGACAGACCCCGATGAAAACCTTACCTTCTTAGCAACAAAGCAGCTGTTGCTCTCTAAGTCTCCTAGCCAAAGGCTAAATTTCACACCTGGAGCCTTGTGTACAAAAGATGTACAAAAGCATGTTGACGTGACTTTCCACACAAAGATTCAGATGTATCAATGACCTGATCATGGAAATGAGCCCAAACTCACATCAACTTTATGACTGGTGAACAATGGTGTACATTTCTTCACAATTATTGTTCACAGCAGAAATACATGGATATTTAATAAATCCATGTTTATGCTCTTACAAGAGTGAATACTGAAGAACAAAGTTGTGCAGAAAATCCCTTAAACAACAGTGACTTTAGTTTTATGACAGGATGTTACAAATACACTATTTAAAGAATTTCTGCCCCATGATGAGGACTGACTCACCAGTAGATGGTGATACAGTAACTTTCTACTTCGATAAGTTATTTTAGAATATTGGTCTGTGTAGAGGACAACGGACTGAAAACTGAAGGTCTGAACCAAACGTGTGCTTGTAGAACACAGAGGGAATTAGCTGGTGCTGAATTTCTGTCCCAACAACAACATAAACCTGGAACTCCCAACGCACCATCAGAACTGGATGAAGCTGAAACATCTATTATGGGTTATTTCATAAGTAGTAACCTGTAATATGAAACATTTTATATCTAAAAACATCAGGAAACACTGATTAAGAAACCCTTTAATCTATCTGCATGAAGATTCGTCTGGTTTCAGGCTCAACTCATTAATATTCATTATGCAAATTTGCTGGACTTAGATTAAGTAAGAAACTAGACTACGAGAGCAAGGCTTCCTTTTTCCTGTCCTGCTGTGCATCAGACGTAGTCTCTTCCTGTTTGTTACACCTTTATGCTGACAACTTTTAGCCAGCAACCTGCTAGGTGTGGTTTCAACTGCGGGATGGCGGCGCGGTAAGACGCAGCGGCCACACCAGGATCCTAAGTTGGTGTACTTTTTCGTATCTATTTGGGCAAATATTTCTACTGATGTGCTTACCAGACACTGCACATGTATACCCCCAGGACACACTATTACAGATCGAAAAACATGCAGGAAGATTTCTTACAGAAGGAATACTGGTTACTCCATGCAAGCTGCGACTGCTACGGACTATAAGACCCAAGCCAGCGGTGTCTTTAAAAACATCTCGCCCGGGGAAGGAGCAACGCAAGCGCTGCGCGAGAAAGAGAAAAGGCAGTAAGAGAGGGGGAGTTCATGCTAAGTGGAAAGCTAATGCTAGCCGGCCTCCCGTACCATCAATCCTCCTCATCGCTCGCTAGACAATAAACTGGACCTTATTCTATTGCAACGGAACACCGATCGCAAGTTCAGAGACTGCTGTGTGTTTGTCTTTGTTGAGACGTAGTTGAGCGCCAGCGTACCGGACTCTACCATTTGGCTGTGTTCATACTTGCTGTTTACATACCACCAAGTGCTAACGCTACCAATGTACTAACTGAACTGTACCGAGCTATCAGTGAGCTCCAACGTTCACCCAGATGGTTTATTCATCATTGCCAAAGATTTCAACCACGCAAATCTCAATTAAGTTTTACCAAAGTTTTGCCAATATGTGGATTTTGCAACCAGAGGAAATAACGTGCTCGACTGTGTCTATGCTAACATTCCTGATGCCTACCGTAACTCCCTCCTCCCCCACCTAGGCCAGACTGACCATAACACTGTTATGCTAATCCCTGCATATCAGCCCCAAATCAAGCAAACAAAACCCATCATCAAGGTGACAAAGAGCTGGCCTGAGGGGGCCATCTCAGCACTCCCGGACTGCTTTGACACCACAGACTGGGACATGTTCAAACAGGCAGCCACCAACGATAACATCATTGATCTGGAGGAGTACACATCAGTCGTCACTGGCAATATTGGTAAGTGCATTGATGAAGTAACCATCATAAAAACCACTACCATTCATCCCAACCAGAAACCATGGATGAATGCAGAATGCAGAGCTCGTCTGAAAAGCCAGAGACGCTGCCTACAGATCTGGTGAAGCTGACGCCTTAAAAACAGCAAGAGCTGACCCGGGCCATCAAGACGGCTAAACGTTCCCACTCACAAAAAATCAGTATTCACTTCACCAACACCAAGGATTCAAGACGCTTGTGGCAGGGAATACAAGCAACCACCAACTACAGGCCAGCCCCACTGAACTGTGTAGATACTGGCTCCCTCCCTGAAGAACTCAACCAGTTTTACTTGAGGTTTGAAGCACAGAATGACACAGTGCAGAGGAATACAACCCCTCCCTCCAGCGACCAGGGTCTGCATCTGTCCACAGCCGAGGTAAGGAGAACCCTGCTAGGGGTCAACCCACGGAAAGCTGCGGGACCAGACCAGATTCCAGGCCGCGTACTGAGAGAATGTGCAGACCAGCTGGATGATGTTCTGACAACTTCAACATGTCTCTCAGCCCTACTGTTGTCCCCACCTGCTTCAAGTCCACCACCATCACACCTGTGCTGAAGAAAACAACAGCTACGTGTCTCAACGACTACCGGCCCATAGCACTCACATCCACCATCATGAAGTGCTTCGAAAGGATAGTCATGAGACACATCAAGGCCCAGTTACCGGTCACATTAGACCCTATGCAGTTCAAATAACGACAAAACCGCTCCACGGATGATGCCATTAACACAGCTATCCATCTGGCTCTCACTCACCTGGATAAAAAGGACACATATGTCAGAGTGATGTTGTGACATTAGAAAATCTCGGGAATTTATGACAGAGGAAATTTCCACAATCAAAAGCAGATGATTACCATTTTGAATTTAGTGGAGGAAGTAAAGACTCTCCGCCTGCAGAATGCTGAAAAGGAGAAGCATCTGTTGTTGTTAGAGACAAAAGTGGTGGAATTAGAGCAGTACACCAGACTGAATGACGTCATTGTCAGTGGTCTACAGATTAAACCCCAAACATATACTCGAGCATTGATGCTAATATCAATAATGGTCAACAGCCTGATGAGGAAGAAAGTACTTCTGTGTACCTTCCTCAAGACAAAGGCTGTTGAAGTGGATTCTTGCAACATTGAAGCATGTCTCGAAGGAATAACAGTGAAAAACAAGCTGTGATAATAAGATTTGTCAATCGGAAGCACAAAATGGCTCCCATCAAGCAAGGTTTATTGATTTCAGCTCAGCATTCAATAGAATTATTCCACAGCTACTGGTGGACAAACTGGCAGTCCTGGGCCTGAACATCTCTCTCAGCAACTGGGTCCTAGACATTCTAGCCGGGAGGCCACAGGCAGTCAGAATTGGAAACAGGACCTCCAAACCACAATACTCAACACAGGAGCCCCCCAGGGCTGTGTGTTCTCCCCCATGCTGTTCATAGTCCCAATACACAACTGTGCAGCCCTTCAGAGCTCCAACCACATCATCAAATTTGCAGATGACACCACTGCTGTGGGGTTGATAAGCAATGGCAATGAGACACCATACAGAGAGGAGGAGGCTCACCTTAGCCACTGGTGCTCCCACAACAACCTGTCCCTCACCGTGGACAAAACAAAGGAACTGATCATTGACTTTAGACAATCTCCCAGCAACCATCCCCCTCTCTCCATAAACAACTGTCTTGTTGAGATTGTCCAAAACACAAAGTGTTTGGGCGTTCACATCATGGACAACCTCACATGAACATAGAACACCACTCACATCACCAAGAAGGCCCAACAGCACGTTTACTTCCTGTGTAAGCTGAGGAAGGCCCACCTCCCCCCATCCATACTGGTCACCTTCTACAGAGGAACTATTGAGAGCATTCGACAGAACGTAAGGCTCTGCAGCGCATTGTTAGAACAGCAGAGCACATCACTCTTCCATCTTTCCCAGCATTCAATGCTCAGGCAAAGCAGCCTGCATTGTCAAGGACTCAACCCACCCTTCCCATGCTCTCTTTTCACTACTGCCATCAGGGAGAAGGTACCGCAGCCTGAATGCCCACACATCTAGAATGCGGAAGAGCTTTTTTCTCCAAGCAATGAGACTGTTAAACAAATCCAACTGATACCTCTATCATACTCAGGACTAAGTGCACTACTGCACCTTATATGTACCAATCTATCCCAGTTTATATCTTACACTGCTTTTATTGTGTACACTATTTCTATTGTTTACAGTGTTTTCATTTTTAGCTTAATAATTTTATGCCCTGACTTGTCTCTGTGCTTTCTGTCTTGTCGTAAGTCACTGTTACTCTCTCTGTATCTTTTATATGTAAAATCTCTCTCTGTGTCTCTCTCTGTGTCTCTCTCTGTGTCTCCGCAGCACGGAGGAGGTCGCCATGGCGGTAGGGAATGTGGTCGGACACGGCTCCGTGAAATCCGCGGCGCGGATGAGCGGAGCTGTGGTCCTGTTTGTTGCTAAGATTGAGCAAGCAAATAGACTTGTTGACTTCCATTGATTTTAGTAACTACATTTATACCTAACCCAAACCCTTTTCATAACCTTAACCATTACTGATCTATAACTAACCCTAAGACTAACTAAAACTCTATTCACACCATACCTAAAAACCTAACCCCTAACCCTAAAAAGGGGAGTCCCCCTCATGGGGACCAGGCTTCGGTCCCCACAAGAACCCTCGGACCCCAGAAAGATAGTAAAAGTCAGGAAACGGGTCCCCAGGAGGTCAGAAATACAAACCTACACACACACACACAAGTTTGTTTTGGTATCCTTATGGGGACCGTCCTTTGACTTCCATTGATTTTAGTAACTAGATTTATACCTAACCCAAACCCTTTTACTAACCTTAACCATTACTGATCTATAACTAAACCCTAAGACTAACTAAAAATCTATTCACACCATACCTCTAAACCAAACCCTAAAAAGGGGATTCCCCCTTATGGGAACCAGGCTTCGGTCCCCACAAAAACCCTCGGACCCCAGAAAGATAGTAAATGTCTGGAAACTGGTCTTCACGAGGTTAGAAAAACAAGAACACACACACACACACACACACACAAAAATATAGATGAGGACAGGAGGACAACAAGAAGACATTTAGAAAAAAACATGTCCACTTGAAGCTGTAGAAGCTGGTTATTGATTTCAGTATTTATGATTCTGAGTTTTCTCTTCAGCTTCTTCTCACTGTCAGGCTTTCACCATGTTGGAGATGCTTCTTTAGGGTGCATTCACACCAGCCGTTTAATTCGCTTGAATCAAATTCTAGTTCGTTTGCACAGAAAGTGTGGTTTGTTTGGGGAGGTGTGGACGGGCAACTGAACTCTGATTCGGACTAAACAATCGAACTCTAGTCCGCCTAAAAAAGTGGGTCTCGGTTCGATTGAAACGGTCTCTGGAGTGGTTCGATTGCATGTGTGAACGCAACAGCACGAGGACCGCACCAAAAGCAGGAAGTGGACTATATTGTGCAGCCGTCTCAGCCATCTCGTGTAGTCCTCTGTCTCGTAATCTGCTCATTCTGAGTCCAGTGCTGCATAATAGTGATCTGGTACATTCACCAAACACAAAAGATCCTAAAACCACCAAAATCTGCTGCTACTCCATGTTTCTTTATGTTTCACTCTCCCGCAGCAGCGCCAGGAAGTGCAGTAACAAGTAGTGCAGCGCCACCACAGGCGGGGGTGTAACATGCTCCAAAGGTTATTTGGTTTGGTTCATAGACTGCAGTGTAAATCCAAACCGCACCAACTAAAAACAGCAACAATGTTGCAATTTTGGTCCCCAATCGAACCGAGTCCACCGGACTATCAGGTGTGAATACAGCCTTAGAAGACACAAGCCAAGAAAGGCAGTAAAAGACAAGCTGGACTCTCCAGTCTCATGTTCTGTCTTAAAAATGCATACAGCTCCTCTGCCCTGCCACCTTTAGGAAGGTTTGTCCATAATCTGGTTCTTCTCACCTCCACCTACAAGCCCATCGTTCAGCAGCAACCAGTGATCACAAAAACCATCAAAACCTGGTCTAATGATGCTGAAGTTGCTCTGAAAAGTTGCTTCGAGGCTACGGACTGGAATGTCCTCTGTGAACCTCATGGAGACAACATCAACACCATGACTGAGTGTGTGACAGATTATATAAACTTCTGTGTGGACAGCATTGTACCAACAAGAACTGTGAGGTGCTTCCCCAATAACAAACCCTGGATCACCAGAGACCTGAAAAAGCTGCTGAACATCAAAAAGAAAGCCTTCAGGGATGGTGACAGGGAGTTATTAAAGACAACACAAAAACAACTTAAAGCACAAACCAGGAAGTGCAAGGAGGACTACAGGAAGAAGCTAGAGAGTCAGCTCCAGCAGAACAACGTGAGGGATGTGTGGTCTGGAATGAAGAAGATCACAGGCTTCAAGGTAAAGGGGGACCAGACTGATGGAGGTCTGGACAGAGCTAATGAACTAAACATGTTCTTCAACAGGTTCAGTTCCCCCCCTGCCTCCAGTCCCACAGACCACACACCCTCCATGAGCCCACAGCTTTCCTGTCACACCTCCACTCCGTCACCCTGCAGCTCAGTCATGGACCAGAACACTGCATCATCTTCCTCCACCTCAGAGCACCCAAAGACCTCCTCTGCCTCCACCTCCACTCTGTCTGTGACCTGCAACCAGGTCAAGAAACAACTAGAGAAACTGAACCAGAACAAGGCTGCAGGTCCAGATGGTGTCAGTCCCAGAGTTCT